>JAWPHD010007582.1:0-127034 GCA_037043455.1 Cyrtodaria siliqua
ATACTGGTAATTTTTCACTTAACCAAGAACAATTAGTTGGTAAAGCTTTGAAAGCCCTTAATGTTTTATTAGTAAATTGTCGTAAATATAAACTTAAACCTAAATTACTTTGTCAACTTTTTGATGCATTTGTTGGCTCAGTCTTGGGTTATGCATCGGAAATATGGGGCTTTAGTAAGTCTAAAGAAATTGAAAGAATACACTTACAATTTTGTAAGAAAATATTAAATGTTAAAGTAAGTACTTGTACAGCTGCTGTTTACGGTGAATTAGGACGTTATCCTTTGTATATTTCACGATATGTTAAAATTGTTAAGTATTGGTTTAAGTTGTTAAATACTGATAATATTATATTGAAACAGGTTTATAATATGGCCTATGACGAGTGTGTTAATGGCAAAAAGAACTGGTTATCTAATGTTAAAACGTTACTGTATGAATATGGTTTCAATTGGGTATGGGATAACCCTGATACAGTTGTTTGTAGGACATTTGTATTAGTATTCAAACAAAGAATAATCGATTGTTTTTTGCAAAAGTGGTATGCAGATAAACAAAATTCTGGTGTCTTAGATTTGTATAACAATGTGAAAAATCATTTTCATTATGAAATATACTTAGATGTATTGCCATGCGATTTAAGAAGTTTAGTAAGTAGAATAAGGTTATCGTCACATTCTCTAAGAATTCAAGCAGGTCGGTATGGTATCAATAGGATTGAAAGAAATGAACGTTTTTGTCAATATTGTAATACTCAAGATATTGAAGATGAGTTTCATTTCATTCTAAAATGCCCATGTTACTCCGATATAAGGAGGAAATACATAGCTCAATATTATTGTAATAGACCAAGTATGTTTAAATTCATCGAATTATTGCAAACTGAAAACAAAATGATTCTTTTAAAATTGGCTTTATATCTCAAATGTGCGATGTCACATAGAATATCTATAACGCATGTGTGAACACTTTATAGATCATCCCTCTTAGAGCTGATATAAATCATATACTTTGTATGTTACACGTGATTTAATTATGTATTTTGTAATTGTTGTATATATATTATGATGATGTACTTAACGTACAAGTCAATAAAAGTATGTTCTGTTCTGTTCTGTTCTATAAAATATGTTCTCGCTCGCTTCGCTCGCTCGACGCATAATGGTTAATGAGTGGTTTATTAACACATTGTTAAATCCTTTTATTTGACTTTTTTATTCATACATGTATGTCCATGTTACTGTAGATAAAATATCAAACAATTCCGTTGCACGCCCTCAGTATAAAAAAGTTTCTCGCTCGCTTCGCTCGCTCGAACGCATAATGGCTAGTGAGTGGTTTAATTAACACATTGTTAAATCCTTTTATTTGGAAACGGACTTTTTTATTCATACATGTATGTCCATGTTACTGTAGATAAAATATCTAACAATTTCGATGCACGCCCTCAGTATAAAAGATTTTCTCGCTCGCTTCGCTCGCTCGACGCATAATGGCTAATGAGTGGTTTAATTAACACATTGTTAAATTCTTTTATTTGAAAACGGACTTTTTTACCTATCAATGGCACTACCGCAACCGTTTTATGAGGCTATAGACGGACCCGAAAATGACCAAAATCTTACGACCCCCCCCCCCCCCCCCCCCCTAAGCTGAAATCCTCCGCCCCGGAGCTATATCATTATCATATTATTATTATTTTTTGATTACGTAACTTCATGGACAGATAAATGTTGTTGTTTACGGGATGGCGAGTTGTCTGTCGTACGTCCGTTAACTTTTTCCTCGTTAACGCGATATCATAGGGCCTTCATTTTTTATCTAATCTTTTTCAAACTTTACCAGGTTGTTGATATCAATGAAAGCTTGGAAGAGGTCGAAAACCAGCCAGTTTGGGACCAGTAACACTTGAGTTATGGCCCTTGATTAGTTAAAATTGCTATATTTTGCCTCGTTAACACGATAGGGCCTTATTTTTTCATCCAATGTTTTTTCAAACTTTACCAGATTGTTGGCTTCAATGAAAGCTCAGACTAGTTTGAAAACCAGCCAGTTTGGCCCAGTAAGAACGGAATTATTGCCCTTGATTTAGTTAAAATTGCTATATTTATACCATGGGTCGGAGTCAAGGTCACTTAAATACATGTATCGTCACAAAAAAAATATGTGTTAAAGTGCGTTAAATTAAAAGGTCAAAAGGTCAGTGGTCTCTTAAATGCATGTACTGTCTCCAAATTTCACACATGCTCACATATGCTCACATGTACATAGAAGAATAAAGAATTACTATTTATTGAAGTTTAAGAATTAATAACAGTTGAGTAAAACATGCCCTCTTTCATAGCAGTACAGAAAATTACACATGACAATCTGAATGTTTTAAAATCACAATGTTTTTCTGCATAACTTGCATTCGTTCAATCATTAATATTAATTATTCTAAATAAATATGAAAGTAAATTAATTACATATAATTAACTTTTGATAATAATGCACCAGTAATATATGTTCAACTTTATATGGTAAAATCAGTGAGAAACATTGAAAACTAAATGTATTTATATGCAAGTAGGTTTAAAGTGAATATGATACTGGATATATAATCGAAAGAATAATTGCAGTGCTTGATAAACACTTCAAGATTGCCATATGTCCCTTTAAGATAAAGAATGAATGAATGCCATTCATACCATTGTAACATACTTCCATGTTCTAAAACCAGCAACAGAATTACATTAATTTTTAATACGAGCTGACATTTCTTGATAAAACTATGATACGTGCAGATTAATTAACATGTCAGCTCCTGAAACAATACAAGTTGGGCCTAATTTGTTTAAATCATAAAGTATAACATTATCAATTTAAGCCTGAAGTAGTTCAAATATATAGAAGGAACATTAACAGTTTCCTATAATACACGAAACAAAAACTATAATTTACAACAAATCTTTAAGTCTTTTGCATAATGTGAATCACAGTTTGTCTGTTAATAATAATATATCATTGTGGCAGTCTTTTCCCAAGCTACATCTTTGAAGATTAGTGTACTTGTCTCCATAGAAAATAATCCAAAAACTGTATATATTTGATATACTTGTATGTTTTCTTAAATATGATTTAAGATGTTATAAATGTAGAATGTATGTATCTTATTCTCAGCTTTATATAACTCACATAAACATTGGAGTGCGCTTCCTATATTATGTTGCATTTTCAGCATCTGCTTTCATAATTGAATTGAATGTTGTTTAACGCTCATCAACACAATAACACAGGTTATTTAGAGCCCCAGAGAGAGGGGAAGGATACAGGAAGGATATGGTTCTTTAACGTGCTCGAAGGATACACGGGACCGCCCGGTTACGTCCCCATCCGACGGACGAGGCTAAGGAAAAGTGTCTTGCCCAAGAACACACCGACGGAACTCAGTGGCACCACGGAGATTGAACCCGGGGCCTCCGGTTACAAATCCGCCGCGCTACCGACTGCGCCACGCCAGCCCCTGCTATCATAAAATGTGTACATAAGTAAGTAGATGACTTATAAACTGAACAAAGGGATAATGTACATTAGTTTATAATAATAAATTGTACAACACTAAATGACACTCACTGTTGCAGTTTGCATATGATCAAATGAAGGATATTTTTTTATTATTAAGTTAAAGCTAAACAGACATCGCTATGAAGAACAAAGAATTATCTCTCATATCATCTTTAAATGATCCATCTACGATCAACGTCTGTGCAGCACATTTAGAAATTGCATTAACGTCTGTAAGTCTTCGCGAGTTTATTTCTTTTAAATGCAGAAAAAAATGCAAATCAATTCTTAATTTAAGATCATTAAATAATAGCTAATTGATTATGAAAAGCTATGTGTCATAAAAAATGATACTGAAATTGTTAACGTCACACTTTTTAACAAATCACCGCTTATTAAGGAAGTAAATCAGCACATATTATGCACATATTATGAACATGTACATACATTAACAACAATGAACACAAATCAAATCTCTTCATTTAAGAACATACTTTTATATCAGTCTTTTGTAAAGAGATTGAAAGTTTTATATTGGTGTTATAACGGAATGCTGTGAATGTCAGCGCTAGCTAGCCGCGATGCAGTGGTATGAAGGCAAGTTATAACTGTACTCTGAAGATTAACAGATGTTGCCATGAAACTACATTGGAACGAGGGAGTCTGTTTGAATTGTATGTTTGCCATTGATACGAGGGTGTTTCAAAAAGTTCTGTCACTAGGCATATATCCTTTGAACTGGATATTACACTGAGATAAAGTAGTGTATTTATAGTACTACTGGGTTCGCTCTCTTAAATTCCACAACAAAAATGAAAAAATTCCGGTTATTTATACCCCTGAATTACCTCCCCCTACCACACCTTTTAGATACTGGCATCTCTGAAAATGTCCTTGTTATAAAACGTTGTAAAAATTATTTGAATAAATCTATGCTTTTAAATTTTCTTGTACGCCATCTGTTGTTATTCGCCCATAATGCATGAAAATGATTGTCGAGAATTCGGAAAGGTCTTGCTGCAAACCAGATATGAGTGAATGCATATCCCTTAATTTCAGCAGAAATAACACTGATTTTCTTCATTTTGTTTACGGAAATGTTATAATACCTTTTAAAGGTCGTAATTATTCTCATAGTATTAATATGTTTTCATATTTGTTTACAAATCCTAGTCCTTCAGTGTTTAAATTTCATATTCAACACATTATTGTAGAATTTTGTACAATGTTTAGTGAAAATATTGATCATCCAAAAACGCTATTTCAGAAGACTGCCCTTCCATTTAATGTCCATTTATCATAAAATTAATTTTACACAGTAGCTTAAAATGTTAATTTTTAAGACAATGCCTTTTCATCTACCATGCTGAATTACTGAATCTTGTAATGCACAGATATAACTGGTAATGTATGAGTAATGTCAAAGGTCTTCGACAAGTACTTAAAGAGAAACAGGCATTTAAAAAAGTAACAATTAACATACCTGAAAAATGCCTCAGTATGTATAAGTGATGTGTATTAAATGTTACATAACTTTCGTCACACAAAATGACCCTCGTATGTGTCGTCATAATACCACGCCGTAAAGCTAGTCCGCTAGGCCTTGAATTCACCAACCATTCTTGAGAATATTCTTAGACTTAAGCCCAAGTATGCGAATTTCAATCACAACTATTTCTAAAAGTTTAAAGGATAAATGTTAATAACAAGCTGCTATTTATAAATACGATACAAAAAAATCGTTTGCAATATCATACTATTGTTTATCTTTGAAGGTCATGAGAATATTTGTGAACGAAATCTCAAGTCTAAGAATAGTTTTAAGAATGGTTGGTGAATTCCAGACCAGAACAGAACAGAACAATACTTTATTAACTCAAATATACATGATTATTTTACAGGTAAGTAAGTATTATACTATCTCTACGAATATGTTTATTGTATCACTAGGTAGTACAACGTCGTTTCTGATAATAATAATAATAATAACAATATTTATTTATTTATATTTATTTATTTATTTATTTATTTATTTATTTATTTATTTATTTATTCATTTATTTATTTTATTATTATTATTATTATTATTATTATTATTATTATTATTATTATTATTATTATTAGTAGTAGTAGTAGTAGTAATAGTAGTAGTAGTATCAGCAGTAGCAGTATCAGTAGCATCAGTAGCATCAGTAGCAGCAGCAGTAATATCAGTAGAAACAGTAGTAGTAATAGTAGTAGTAGCAGCAGCAGTAGTAGCAGCAGCAACAGTAGCAGCAGGAGCAGCGTAGTAGCAGCAGCAGTGATAGTAGTAGTAGTAGTAGTAGTAGTAGTAGTTAATGGCTTTGACATTACCATCCACATAAAAAAAGGCATATAGTCCCCCCACCCCCATGTGTTGGTGTGCCTTAAAACCCAATTAAATTCAATATTATATATAATTTGCTTAGTCACCATTTCCCTCATACTCGTATAAAGCATTCATTACTAATTTAGAGAGTTGGCATTGCGGTAACACCGATAAGATATTACCCAGGATAATTGATATGTCAGGCTGTGGTCTTGCTCCCCAGTGTATAATACCTATAGTTTATTGCTACATTTGGAGTGGTAGGGGTATGCTTTCAATTCTTACAAGAAGACGTACGTTAATAATAATAAATGTATCTTCTATA
Organism: Cyrtodaria siliqua; assembly: GCA_037043455.1. Classification (NCBI taxonomy): domain Eukaryota; kingdom Metazoa; phylum Mollusca; class Bivalvia; order Adapedonta; family Hiatellidae; genus Cyrtodaria; species Cyrtodaria siliqua. The sequence goes on from JAWPHD010007582.1 coordinate 6,222, forward strand.
TGTAATACCTTCGAAGACATGCTAATTGCTTATTGATTTTTACTTACTGCATTTGTTTATTGTTTCTTGCTCATCAATAGTGCCAGTTACACATTCATAATTGTTGACTTGAATTTCTAATCAATCAGACTAAAGATTTTATTTTTTATCAACATCATTATAGTCATGGTCATCTTTACCAAAAATAACCATTGTCATCACCATGGATATAGATACACGTGTATGTAAGTCTATGTCATCACTCATCATCATACATTTACATCATCATCACCACCATCACCACCATCATCATCATCATCATCATCATCATCATCGTCATCATCATCATTCATCACTGTTGTCAAAATCATCGTCACCGATCATTATCTCCGTCACCATCAATCATCTTCTCTATCAATCATCATCACTGTCAAATTATCATTACCATCAGTCATCATCATCGTCACCACCACCACCACCACCACCACCACCATATACATAAGTTAGTCATTGTCACCTTGGCTAAATATTGATAAAGACAAACGACAATGTTGATAATGTTGATGAGAAAAGCAATTAGCGTCATTAGCTATATTACTATAAATACAAAACTAGCAATTATGAAGCTCGCAAAGTACAGTTGGATTGGCGACAATAGCATGTCCGTGGCATATACTTTTGTGGTTTTGAGAAATAAACCACATTAAAAACATAGCCCTAAAAATTTAGATCATTATTGATTCAACTTCGTGCATGCAAAACACATTCAGCAAAAAGGTAACAGAAAAGCTCTCTGTTAATTGTACTATTCAACTGCTTGTATGGAGTACACGTATAAATGTTCATGTTTAAACATTCCTCAGCACGTCGATGACGTTGTCAGGAATGGTACTCTGGGCTTAGACGTAAAAACACTCGTAAGCTCGTAAATCAGGATTTACATTGATTTGATTGTCTGAAACATAAAAGAAGTGCCACAAAGCACTTTCATTTGCTTAGAGGAAATTTGATGTATGTTCTTTAATTTCTTGTTATTAAAAACAATATATATTGTGTTTTAGATGCGTACAAATGGAACATGTAAGTACTTTACCATGGAATTAGTATGTAGGTTATACCGCCATTAATTGCATCAGCACTCCAGCGCATAAGCATGTGGGGGAGATTACCGTCATCCAGTGCATCAGCACTCCAGTGCATCAGCACGCTAGGAGATTATCGCCATCCGGTGTATCAGCACTCCAGTGCATCAGCACGTGGGGAGATTACCGCCATCCGGTGCATCAGCACTCCAGTGCATCAGCACGTGGGGAGATTACCGCCATCCGGTGGATCAGCACTCCAGTGCATCAGCACGTGGGGAGATTACCGCCATCCGGTGGATCAGCACTCCAGTGCATCAGCACGTGGGGAGATTATCGCCATCCGGTGCATCAGCACTCCAGTGCATCAGCACGTGGGGAGATTATCGCTATCCGGTGCATCAGCACTCCAGTGCATCAGCTGAGGAGATTATCGCCATCCGGTGCATCAGCACTCCAGTGCATCAGCTGAGGAGATTATCGACATCCGGTGCATCAGCTGAGGAGATTATCGCCATCCGGTGTATCAGCACTCCAGTGCATCAGCACGTGGGGAGATTATCGCCACCCATATATTGTTTCTCTGTAATACCCTGATTCTAGTCTTATATCCTAGAAGACACTGTTTCGTAAAGATAACAATTACATAGTCATGTATTGTGGTTATTCAAACGACAAAATTGGAGAAAAAAAAGGAATTTTATTTAAGAGTAATTGCTTTGAAGACAATGGATGTGTGCCAATAAAAGGGAAGAAGTGATATTGCTTTAATGGAAGATAGCCAGTGCTATTAAGACAACGTCGATTTTAGAATGACTGAACACCGCGGGGAGATATTAAAAATCGAACCACTTTAATTGATGAGACCACTGTATAGTGACCATGCAATAAAGTTTTGAACACTTTCAATGGAAAAGTTCACTCTCTCCCTAAAGGAATATGCTTAAAATATTCACTGAACGAACTAATGGAAGCGTTGGTTCTTATTAAATAGCAATTGGTGAACGTATACGTACCATTTAAAATTAATAACAAACATGGACAACTTTCTAGGACTTTTGCTAAATATTACTACATGTATACATATGTTGAACATCGTGTAATATATTTAAAACATTTTTTTTTACTATAAATTAAAAAAGAAAATTATCCAGAAATAATAGAAGAATTAGAAAACGACACTTTTTCAACTTGTCGCAATGGAGGATACGGTTACATGCTACTATATAGAAGCGGACAACGTCTAAAGCGTGGTGTCTGTGCATCCATGCGTCCAGTTGAACGCGAGGAGTCATACATAAGATGTTTTGTTACCGCCTGACGGTTTTCCATCGAATTCATGTTTACGCCCCAAATCCGGTGATATCGGCAAAACGTTGTCCGGTTTGTCGTTTTCTGGCCGTTGGAGCATAGGCTTGTTCAAATTCGCACCATCACTGACTGGATCCCATGCAACGTCGAAAACAGACAAAAATTCGGAAATTGGGACGGAGTTTAAAACATTGGAGACTAACATGGAACCAAAAACATTTTCTAGAAAGGGATCAAAATTTCCCAAGGATAAGTTTAAACACAAACTAGGAGCCTTACTGCCATCCACACTCGCTTCATTACCAACAACGATTTCACCAAAGCGTGTGGCATTCAGCGAAGAGGAAGCCATTGCAAACAGGTACCGCTCTGGTCGTCAAATGTCTGAAACGTTCGCGGAAGGTCTGGTGACATTCAGAAAGCATAAGCAAATACGGCTTCTGGCTGCAAGGCGTACGTCAGACAGACTGGACGGCGTATGTATACCCTTTTTTGAGAACATGTTTGGCTGTCACATGTTATATACGTATTATATACTTTTATAATATACTTACCAATAAAATGTTGTTTTTGAATATACGATACGACACAAACCTAGCTAGTCATATCAATCAGAATTTCGTTGCCGGGCAATAAAGCTTTTTATCATAATTATACTTGCCTATAAATATGTTGTTTTTGAATATACGATACGATATAGATCTAGCAGTCATATCAATCAAATGTTCGTTGCCCGGCAATAAAGCTTTATCACACGGGTGCATAAAGGGTAAAAAATGTCATATCACGGAAATAACTGAATTTCCATCTCGAATATTTTACGGAAATTACCGATTAGTTGTCGTCTGCGTTTCATTTGTTACTTCCATCCTGATTTCGCACCAGATTATTGGTTTTAGAATCATTATTCATGGATGAAATAACCACTTATGACCATTCATTTTCTTGATTTGAAAATTTCAAATTCAATGGCATTCATTTTCAATCAAAAGTTTGAAAAAAAAAAAAATGTGAAACAAAATAATGTCTAAATGGCATAACAGTTTCCTGTGTTTTCGTAGCTCTATAACGTTTTTTTCTGACATTTGGTAGTCCTGTAAAGTAATTTATACATAAGGGTAACGTTATTTTAGAAAATACAAGACTAATTACTGAATATAACAGTGTTTTTTTAAATTCATATGATGCATATTTAAAGACGATAAACCACTAATTTCAGATCGAATTTCCACACAAAAATTTTCATCTGATAAATAATGAATCTACCCATTTTAAATGTACTGCTTAACATGCACATGGAAAGTGGAAACTTTTAGCCTTACAAGGGCATCAAACAAAAAGTCATATCAAATGCCAGCTGATATCCCTATTTGCTCTTTGCTATATCCCAAGTATTGACGAAGTACTGAAACACCGGGGGATTTCGTGACAAGCCCACTATTCATAGACACACTGGATTATAATTATTTTCTAATCGGGCTGATTTGTTATGCACATTGCTGCATATTTAAACAAGATACCTATGTTATCTGTGGTTTCCCTTCAGTAATTAAATATGCTATTCAGGGCGACTTAGGTAAACAGTTCGTTCCTTGGTCGTTTACTTCTCCTTAAAAACGATTTAAAATGATCAGATATTTGTGATATCGTTAAAACGATTTTGTAAAAACTTAATGCGCAATATTTCATCTGTTTATTGAACATGGTGGATTTTTAATCGTAACGCATCGTCATGGAACACGTTTGACGCTACATTTCAGTATGTTTATATAGCCTACGCGTTAAACTTATGAAAAGACACACATTTCAACTTAGATAAATGTTAACACGCAAATAGTTTCAATTATGATATTTACTCCCACCCATATACATTTAAAGATAAGTATACATTTATAAGTCAATAACGAATTTGTTCTGTTATGTATATTTTAAGATGATCCATAACAAGTAGTTATGCACCTTACTGCACAGGTGTGATAGTTTCATATAGGCTATGTATTACAATTAATTGGAAACTGCGTGTTTATTATCCAATATCACTAGATTTTGTTCGTATCGTTTGACCAGCGGCCACTGTTGTTTAAAGTACGGATATTTGTTTCCTTACTTTAGTTAGGTTAAAGGATTTAACACTTTTGTTTCCACCATATAGACGTTCCTGTCTACATATACATCTACATTTTCGCCTTTCACTTATGTATGTCCTAAAGCAAAAAAAGAAATTTCCGCTATATAATGTATATACTCTATCTAACTCCATGTAATATTCCAGAGATAACCCCAAGATGTTGTTTTTTTTTTAAAAAAAAAGAAGGTCATAGCTAGTTAGAGAAAGGACATAACTGCTCTGTTGTAGACTTTTTAATCACAGTACACTTTGTAACAAGAAATTCTTACAGTTCGCTTTGAAAATTTGAGCCATTTCAGTACTGTATTTAATGTAAAAAGACTGCACATTTTAACATCCTAAGTTCGCTCACCTGCTTGAGACAAACCCGTATTCTATCAAAAATGAAACTTTGGAGGGACAACATTTGGTGTTTTATGTGTTGTTTTAGTCTTTTTTCCCAGAGTTGAGTTTCTTTTTCCTTTTAGTATATTTCGTCTGATTGATGGGTTTACATTAAAAATTGAACGAAATTTGAAAAATTGTATTTTAAATTGACAACCCCATTAATCTGAAAGAATTTATGACGCATTAAAACTATTCCTCGCTTTATTGAAATAATTTCATTTTACTTTTTAAAAGTACTTGTAGTTATATAAATATCGAAAAAATAAATATTGGCAATCATTGGCAAAGTAGATGTAGTTACACGCAGTCGGAAAACCAACGTTATACAATATGTCAAACCTAGTTGTCTAATCAAATTATAAACTATTTGTTAAAGGTTGAAGTATTATGTTAATCTATTATTTTCTTTAAAGCCAATACAGCTCTTTATTACTGAAAGTTCTGAAAAACTTATCAAAATCGGATGCTAATCAAAGAAGATATGACCATTTGAGGGTTGTTCTAAAACGGATTTTGAAGCCGCAATTTTTAGAACTATGGCGTCATAGTTCTAAATTATCTTATAAGGCAAGATGATAAATAAAAAGATATATATATATATATATAAAAAATGAAGAAAAAAAATGAATCAATCAATAAATAAATCACCACAGATGAATGAAAACTCTTTTTTTCTGGTCATATTATATATTATTACACTTTAGTTATACATTTTTTTGTGCAGTTGATTGTAGTTTTTGCTTATATATATTGTGCTTTTATAGACCTTAAAAAAGCGTTTGATTCTATCTATAGAAATGCAATGTGGTTAAAGTTATATAAATTTGGTATTAACGGGAAAATGCTAAGAATAATTCGTTCTATGTATAACACTGTCAAATCATGCATAAAATACTGCGGTTCTTTCTCGGATTTTTTCGAGATTTCAGTCGGTTTGAAGCAAGGGGAGATAATGTCTCCGATCATGTTTGCACTGTTTATTGAAGATTTAGAGTTATATTTGCAAAATAGAATAGAGAGTGGTTTATCATTAGATGACATTTCTTTAATTTTACTGCTTTTTGCTGATGATATGGTGTTAATAGGTAATACTCCGCAAGATCTGCAAATGAGCTTAAATCGTCTATATGAATATTGTGAAACTTGGGGTCTGGAAGTAAATACTGAAAAAACAAAGGTTATAGTTTTTCGTAAAAGAGGTAGAGTAACCGTTGATGAAAACTTTTCTTTTAACGGAGCATTATTAGAGGTTTCAGATGATTTTAATTATCTTGGAGTTGTATTTAACTACACAGGGTCGTATACGTTAAATCAACAGGCTATGTGCGGCAAAGCATTAAAAGCTATGAATCTTTTAACTGCAAACATAAGAAAAACTGAACTAAAACCTAAAACATCCCTTCAATTATTTGATGCTTTCGTCTCATCAATACTCAATTACGGCTGTGAAGTCTGGGGTTTCATAAAATCGAAAGAGATAGAGAGAATTCATCTCAAGTTTTGTAAACACATTCTAGGAGTAAAACTGACCACGAGTAATGCTGGTGTTTACGGTGAATTGGCGCGTTATCCTTTATTTATCACAAGATATACTAGAATAGTTAGATATTGGTTGAAATTAGTTAAAACAGAAAATATAATTTTATCATCTATTTATAAATCTTCATTATCTGATTGTGAAAGTGGTTTAAACAATTGGTTATCCAATGTAAAATCTCTGCTTAATACGTATGGCTTTATGTATATATGGGATGATCCTTTAAGGGTGAACCATCAACATTTTATATCTAGCTTTAAACAGAGGTTGGTGGATTGTTTTATTCAAAAATGGAACACTGATCTACAAGAAAATAGAGTATTATCAAGTTTGTATAGACATGTTAAAGATAATTTTGGATATGAAAACTATCTGAATATTTTATGTACAAAAAGATTACGAAGTGTTTTTACTAAATTACGTTTATCTTCACATAGCTTAAGAATTGAGACAGGTCGTTATGCAAGACAGAGGATTGAAAGAAATGAAAGAGTTTGTCAAATATGTAATTCAACTGATATTGAAGACGAATTTCACTTTGTTTTAATTTGTACAGCTTATAATGATATTAGAAAGAAATATATCAGAAAATATTACATACAAAGGCCAAATATGTTTAAATTTATAACACTTCTACAATCTTCAAAGAAGAAAGAACTTTTTAATTTAAGTAAATATTTGTCAGAGGCGTTTACTGTCAGATGTTCTATTCCAAATATTATTTCTTAAAATATATTCAAGTACATCCTCACATAAATTGTTATTTTATATATAATTCCTTTTGTTTTTTGATATCCTTGGATTATTGATTAAAATGTGTGATTTATATGATCTATGATTAATTAAGGAGTATTGAAAATTGAACTATAAGTGAGTGTGTAGAAGTATGTGTAACCTGTCATGTGATTATAATTATGTATTACAAATTATGTATGTAATGATGAGAAACTGTAAAAGTTTAAGTCAATAAAGTATCTATCTATCTATCTATCTATCTTATAAATCAGTAAACTATCTTTATAGAACTATGATGTCATAGTTCTCAAAATGGCGGTTTCTATAACCGTTTCTAAAGAACCTTCAAATGTTCATATATGTTAAACATAGGGATATGATGGATTCGAAACAATAAAGACGAATATTTTATAGCAAATACGTGAACTGGAACATGTTTTCTAATAAAACTATAAATAGGTAGTATTTTTATTGAAGAAAATATTATGTTTTTGCGTTATAATTTAAAAGAGAATTTGACTCGAAATTCGTTCACTGCGTTCATATACGTTAGCCTCACCCTTTGTGTCAATGGCAGAAAACATAAGACCTGTCACACTATAAAAACATGTAAAGAATAAACAAACTGATTATCAACTAAAATTAGTTAAGATCGAACACAATCTTTGACATTTATACATATTTCAAAAGGCCAATTAAAATCTCAGCTCTATCATAGGGATACAGGGGTATTTGTAGCGGTCTAAACGATTCTAAAGAACCAACAGATAAAAAATGAGCCAAAAAGTCATTATTTACAAAAAGGCTACTAGCGTGTGTGTGTGGGTGGGTGGGGGATTTGGGAGGGGGCGTGTGTTCTAGTGTGTATCAACCCGCATTACCCGATTGTCATTTCAAATAAACGGGAGAGTGTACATAACAAAATTCCCCGCCAGCTATATCTTCTAACTAACTAGCATTAATAGCCAATATAAGTAAAACGCAAGATGATCATGTATAAATTAATTTAAAATGTACAAACGCAATATTGGTTATATATAAACTATTGAAATGCTATACATGTAATTAACATACTACCACATATAAAGGACAACGACATTGCATACTATAACGGAAAAAAAACACCACATATATTCGTCAGTGTAACACATATAATAAAACACCTACACATATAAAGTAAAATATACTGACGGTCAATGAAAAACCCACCATTGAATCCATATGTTTATGCCGTTGGATTATTCGCAAACCATTGAAATAAAACTACTGAAAGGGAGCTATTGTGACCGCTTTTTGTTCGTCCGTCGTCCGTTAGCTCTTGCTTAAACGACTTCTCCTTGACACTTTTGACCAAATTTCAGCTGGATTATACTGAGGTCAATGCCTTCCAAAATTGTACAAATTAGGTCAGTGCGACATCCAAGAAGGCCACCATTACCATATATGGTCAAAACCTTAAAACATATCCTCTTCTCAAGAACCATTGAACAGATTTTGACAGTTTTTATTTATAAATGATCGCTAACTCCCAGATTACAACAGTTTTACAAATGAAGTTCCTAGGGTCAAACATGACTGTGTCCCGGGGTTCTAAAGTTTTAAAAATTTACATGTTTCACATAGACTTATATAGTGAATTAAAAAAGTAATCTACTTCTCTAAAAGCACAAGACATAGATCTCTCCTATATTGTATGTAGCATTAGCTTATAGTCCTCTACCAAGTTTGTTCAAATGGTGACCCTGGGGTCAAATCTTGCCCCGCCCCGGTGTCAAAGTTTTACATAGAATTATATATGAGAATCTTTTTAAAAGTATTATTCTCCAAAACTGCTTGGTAACTTTTGACTAAACTTCAGATGGATGATGCTTAGTTCAATGATTTTCAAATTTGTTAAAATGAGGGCAACGCCACATCCAAGATGGCCGCCGTTGGGGTGGGTGTCGGAAGGGTAAACAACGTCTCAGAAACCTGCACGGATAATTTTGACCAAATTTCACGCGGATGATTCTGAGGTCAATGCCTTTCAGAATTGTACAATTTAGATCAATGCATTATCCAAGATGGCTGCCATTACCATAATGATCAGAACGTTAAAAAGTCTTCTTCTTATAAACCACGGAATAGATTTCGAAAGTTTTTTTTTTATAAATGATTGTCAACACTTATACTACAAAAGTTATATCAATGAAGGTCCTAGGGTAAAAAATGGCTGCGCCCCGGGGTTCCAAAGTTTTTGGAGATTTTAATTTTTTTACATGAACTTATATCGGGATTTAAAAAAATCTTCTCTGAAAGCATAACGCATAGAGCTCTCATATATTGTATTTAGCATTAGCTTATTATTATATGGTCCTCTACTACGTTTGTTCAAACGGTGGGAATTGGTCATATTTGACGCAACCCTTGAGGGGACACAGTTTTATATTGAGCCCTTTAAAGAAAAAGAAGAAAAAAAAATATCAAAAGGCATAGAGCTCCCATATAATTCATGTAGCTTAAGTTTATGGCCCTCAACAATATTTGTTCAAATGATGGCTCTGGGGTCGGAAAGAAGGTTGTACAGCCAGTAGAGCGCTACAGGCCCCCTCGTTAAACTCCCATTTCCATCAGTAGTAACTTTAAGTAGCCTATAACATCATTGAAAATTAATGAATTTAAAATAATTTCGGCTGAAAACCATTCCAGATTAGCATCTCTCCCATTTAGTTAAAAAGCATATTTCACATTTACAAAATACAAATGTGGTAAAGAGCTTGGTTAAACTTTAAATAACTGTTCTGGGTCTCAAGTTATAAAAAACGCAAAACCAACTGACAATTACCTTGGCATTATAAATATATAGGGAACCAAAGTTTACCTTTTGTGAAACTACCTCCCTTTACATTGAAATAAGAACGAAATTATAATTTCTGCTGGTAAATTTAAACATTTTTATTTCCCCCCCGCAGATATCGTTCAAATGCCCTGTATATAATCCATAATTATGTTAATTATATTGTTCAGGACCTCTGCCACGCATAGTCTAGAACATGAGCAATGGGATTTACCCCGTTATTTACTTGCTAAACTTATTTCTTTCAGTATATATATGCATTTGTTTATTTTGTGAAAGCAGATACTGCACTCTATTTAAATAAATATTTGACGCATTTTACATTTATATCTGTACAATAAATGTTGATCACCCCAACCCTCACAAGTCTATGACGGGGTGAATACATAATAACAGAAGAAGATCCTATCGCTTTGTGTTACTCACATTAGACTGCAACATATGCTCTTATATCCATAAATATTCAATTATTACTTTTAATGAATCGTTTTCTTTAGTCATTCTAATTAGCTACTGTTCATGTTCACAATATTACGTTTTCATATCTGTCCTTCAAAAACGGTATCACTAGATCATACATGTTTGTAAAAAGCTAAAAGCAAAAACTTCTTTCCAATATCCATAATTATTATTAAATAAAGACATTTCTGAAACTCTATGTATTCTTTGTTTAAGAAATAATAAATACGTACCGGTGTTTTATCGGTGAATAAAATACAGTTAGGAGTTCGGATGCGTAGTAATTAAATCACGATCAATTACTTGATTGAGGTATAATATCGTTATTTTGAAATATTGAACAAACTAAGATTATTTTATTCATGTAGTTTTATAAAGAAATCAAAATGAAAACGTGACGAGAAACCCAAGACACATTTTATTCAATACATTGCTTTGAAGAAAGAGACTGTATAGTTAATAAGATAACTAGATTATTAAAAGATTAAAATCTTGTCACAGAATGTAACGGCTCACTTATCGTATACGGGTATGTGCATTTTAATACTCTTCCTATGTATAATGTATGTGAAAGTAAAAAGCAGCCGAGCGTCTAACATTTGAAACTAAATTTTGTTTTCAATTTATTTCTATGTTGACCATTTGGAAATAGTCAGTGGTGGGTAAATGTATATTCATAGTCCAAACGATGTAGTTCGCGATCTTAATGTTGCTTTTATGGATTACCGGACCCTAAAATGAATGTTTGATAGAGTAATAAAATATACTTAAGGTGTTTGATATAAATAAAGATGAGTTGGAAACGTAAACTTAGGAAATTGAAGAGACGGCAGGAGAAGATAGACCAGATGAAGCAGATGTGGGAGGAAGAGGAAGAGCTTGAAACAACAGATGCTCAAGGAAAAAAAGTGGTAATATGCGAAAATTATGTAGGATTTAATTGGTTCCATATATTAACAAACTGGGTTAGCGTACGTGTAATATTTAATTTTGTAGGATATATAGAGGATCTTAAACGAGTTCCCATTTCATATAAGATTTATGAAACGAGTTATGAATTATTTTAATTTAAACGAGCCTTTTAGCGTGTTAAAATTAAAAATAATTCGTAACGAGTTTCATAAATCTTATATGGAATGGGAACGAGTTTAAGATCCTTTTTATCACATAACATTGCAATCAAATTAGTAAAAAATAATTCAGATGGACATAGAACCGCCACGACGTCAGACGCACTTTAGCGCCAAAACGTCATAAAATATGTGAGGTCGTAACGTCGCATCTCACACAAACGTTGCGTATAAAATAGTTCGCGTTTTACCTCTTTACAAAATAGCAGTTTGCGCCAACTTTTTAACAAACCAAAAACAAAGTTTTATATAACGTGCATTATTTTTATAAGCTGTCACAAATAATAATAAGATCTTGGTGAATTTGTAATAAATAAAATAGTTTCAGTTAATAAACTTGCGTAGTGTTTCAGGTTTAACTCAACCAATCAAAATCGTTCCAGGTTGTATAACACGTGTGTCATACAATAGAATAAATGGGTGTTCGACATTCTGCTAACGAGGGACGTTATGTGATAAATGTGTATATACTATACGCTTTTAACGAAGAAATGGTGGAATTGGTGATACAGGCATCTGAATATGCGGTTCATTCAAAGCTTTTTGGATAACTTATTTAAAAAGACAGAAGAAAAATATCACAAAAACGCATTAACAATATCCATTTATCACATTCATAAAAGGGAGTACATCAGGCTTTTAATGGGAGTCTGGGTGTCTGACTTAAAATTGACAAATATTAATATTTTCTATTCTACATGGCCAAAACATAATGAATGAGCCTAAAAAGTATCCCTAGTTTTGCAAAGAAATTCATTCTGCACAGTAATAAGTGCTATCCTAGGTGACACACCGGGGTTAATTTCAGCATTTTACGACCGATTCCGTCCTAGCTATATGGTGTTTTAAAAGTTTAGACATTAACAAAATGGTTCTTACATCATATTTTAATTGATATAAGTGTTTCATCATGAACTAGAACAATTTTATAATTTAAGATGTTTCTAGAAAAATCCTGATGTACCCCCTTTAAAGGAAATATAGGCATATGTTCAAACTGAAAAACGTTGAAAAGGGCGAAAGGATTATACAAATCGGATGAAAAACAAATAAGATGTGACCACATGAAGGTTGGGCATGGAAGCTGCCACTTTTGAGAACTATGACGTCATAGTTCTAAAATACCATACAGCGAATATTTATTAATATCTCAATCTACACATTTACGAAACGAAACTCGCAGCAACTATATGAAATAAAGGTACACTAAAGTGTAATAATTCAATCTAGGATTGCATTCACTGTCAGCGATTTCCTTTGCTTCTATGATATTTTATCAATATGCCATATATGGTTATTTAGAACTATGACGTCATAGTTCCCAGATGAAGCAATGTGCGAGGATGAGGATGAGCTTTAACAGATGCTCAAGGATATAGAGCGGAACTATCTGATATTGGTATTTAAACGCGTCTTTTTTTTGTTTATTGTTTTATGCTGCCCGAAACTTTCATAATAGTCGCCGCTTTGTCCGTCCTTCCGTCCTTCTCACTTTTGTCCAGAGCATATCTTTAAAACTGCTAATGGGACTACAATGAATTCACACAATGATAGTTGACAATGAGAGAAAGTGCAGAGTGCAAGAACCGTACTGTAACGCTGTCATCATTCAAATTAGAGTTATTGCCCTTTGTAATTTTATACTTAGAATTTTTTGTCTGGAGCATAGCTTCTAAACTACTGATGGGACTACCATGAAACTTCACACAATAATATAGGGCAATGAGAGAAAGTGCAGAGTGCAAGAACCGTAACTCTGTCTCATTAAAATTAAAGTTTTTGCAAATTGTATTTTTATACTTAGAATTTTTGTCCGGAGCATAACTTCAAAACTACTGCTGGGACTACAATGAAACTTCCAACAATGATAGAGGGCAATAAGAGGAAGTGCAGAATGCAAGAACCGTAACTCTTGTCTTCATGCAAATTAGAGTTATTGTCCTTTGTAATGTTATACTTAGAATATTGTCTGGAGCGTAACTTCAAAACTACGGATGTTTCTGCAATGAAACTTCAAACAGTGATAGAAAGAAATGAGAGGAAGTGCAGATTGTAAGAACCGTAACTATGTCATCATTCAAATTATAGTAATTTCCCTTTGTAATTTTATACCTAGAATTCTTGTCCGGGACATAACTTCAAAACTACTTATGGGACTGCAATGAATCTTCATACAATGATAGAGGGCAATAAGAGAAAATAGTTGATTTGCGTGTGTTTCACCTGTGGTGCTGTTAGCATAACTATATTACATTACACACCTGTGGTGCTGTTAGCATAACTATATTACATTACACACCTGTGGTGCTGTTAGCATAACTATATTACATTACACACCTGTGGTGCTGTTAGCATAACTATATTACATTACACACCTGTGGTGCTGTTAGCATAACTATATTACATTACAGTCCCTATCCCGCCATTAACTTGCTAAAATGTACAATAGATTTACACCGTTGCTAAACCAACTGACGACGAGGATGTAATATACTAGTAAAAACAACTCATAATTCATTTACGCATATGCAATCGCGGGTATTTTAAGAACCCGTGAATAAACATACGCTTTTAATCGCCACATATACAATATAACATGACATTAAAACCTGGATAGAGTTTTGATGAACGGTTGTGTGGTGTAATTTTGCCGTTATTTGGTGGTTTAGTTTCTTTATTATATTCATTTCAGGTACATCATTTCTCTGAATTGTTCGGTGGGATTGGGGCAGCCTCAAAATGGAGGGCCAAGGCCAGGACTAAAGTAAGCCAGAATTGTTCACCAACATATCGAATAACGCAACGTAAAAATATATATGTACATTTCTGTAGAATTAGAAAGACTGAAACACGTGTTTACGAAAGGGAGTTTAACAAATACTTACTTGTGTTTTTAATATGTAGTACGATTTAAATACTTTTACACCGAATATAAAGGAGTAGAGAAAAAAGTACAGAATAAAGAGTCTATATAACACGTGGGAAAATGTTTTCGGTTTCAAATCTTAATAATACGATGTATGTGTAAATGAATTCCCATTTCCTCTCAGTGTCCTCCGTTCAAAATAACATTTTGTCGATCATCATCATCTGCAACCATCTCGAAACCTGAACTTTGTCATCTCATTCTCTAACACTATCTACTACTAAAACTCATATTTCCCTACAACTATACGATATTGGAATGAACTACCGGTACTCACATTAAGAGAGCTATAGTCTTGAAATGTTGTACTCTAGGCTCCACTCTCCCCACTCCCACAAGTCTTGAAATGTTGCAGTCTAGGCTCCACTACACCCACCCCCGCCATAAATAAGTACCAGAACGTTTTTATGTTTTTGACCCTGTACATTATCCATTTTTAAAATGTTAATTGTTCCCCCGACTTGTGTTTCCCATGTTCTTCAATGTGAAGGATGGGAGCATCCCGCAGATGCAAATAAGATATGTCATAATAACCACGTTGTGACCGATGCACGGAGCATGGGAGAGTATGCTTTATGGTACAAATAAACTCGTTTGCAACGGAAATAATTGCGATAATGTTTTACAAGGATGTTTTTCTATACAACTGAATGCAACAAATCAACAAGCAAACAAAACCAAAAAGCGTACATCACTGTGCATGATCAGAACGAATTTGCACGGATAAAATCGCTACGGATGGACACCTAATATTCACCCGTTGTTTTGGGATGAACAAGTTGTCGTTTTTTCCAGTGACCTTCTTTATTGTCGGATTATTTCCTAATTGTGCTTTCTTTTGTAATTTTAATGGTTTCACGGAACATAATGAAGATATGTTCGCCTTATGAACAACACCGTCTCTGTGTAATGCTTATGAATTCGACACATTTAGTTTTTTTGTGCGATTCTGCTTGGGCAAAGGCGAGTATTGATTAATTGAAATGCATTTTTTATTAGTTTATAGAAAATTTAAGTTTTTCATTTTGAGTTCATTTAATCGACTTTATTATATTTAATGTTCCGTGTAATAGAAAAGTATATAAACTTCTTGCTACATTGAAAAATCTTACAATTTACGCATTTTATCGAGGTACCTAATCGTCCTGGATAGTAGCACCTAATTTGTCCAGTACTCGACCAAAATACGATGTTTTTCTTTTTTTTCTTCTGATTACTTCATCGGGTGGGTATATACAGACGCGCCGGAACGAGTTAAATATTAGGGCGGTGAAGGTGGTGGGTGCGGGAATGGGAAATCCCCCTCCCACTGTTGCGGGTTGAGGGGATTTTCACCGGAGATTTTATTTTCGAAATTACCCTGCAAATGACACATTCTGACTAATTATGAGGACTTTAGTCGTACATTTTAACTTAGAGAAAATGAAATACAAAAGAATAATTTATAATGTATTAATAATATAATAGTACTACTATTTGCATCATCGCAAAGTAATAGTATTCAAGTACTAATATGTGTATCAAAGAAAAATCGTTTGTCTGATTTTCCATACATCACACAATCGTCACAAGGTCATACATTTACTAAAACAGTCAAATGGCAAGATGGCCATATAGCGCTCACCTGAGTACTGGCCCATTGAAGAACCTCTCCGAAATATGATGGTCATATAAATTCTGTGCAAGTTTGGTCAAGAAATGTGGCCTCAGTCGTGATAACAAGATGGGCTAAAACTATCACTGAAGGTGATTAATACCCCCGCAACACGAGCTAAAACTATCACTGAAAGTGATTAATAACCCCGCAACACGAGCTAAAACTATCACTGAAGGTGATTAATACCCCCGCAACACCGCTTTCAATTGCAAACATTGCATATAAAGAGACACTTTTGACTCATTTAACCTCTGACGTTTAAGTAAGTTTCATAAAGATTGAATAATAAAATAATAAACAATGGAAATTTTGGAATTTTTTAACAATGACAGGCTATAACTGTAGCAACCCTAAATGTAACAAACCGGCAAATGTAACAACAACAAAATTACGAACGCCATTTGTAACAAAATTTCGGCAAATGTAAGAATTTTCCGCTGGGTGTTACAAAATCAGTTTTCGCTAAAAGTTACAAACATGTGCCATATGTAACACAAGTTTAGGTTCCGCTAAAAGTTACAACCACTTTCGCTAAATGTTAAAACAAATGTTTACCGTATTAAATATCACCTGGATGTTCTTCTTTGTATGTCGTTTAAAGGGACACTGTCCGTAAGTAAGCAGATATGAGCATAATTTTATTCAGTGAAATGTATACATGAAAACATGAGAATAGACCCTAAGAAGTATGTAGGAATACATTCGTGAGTTTTAAAAAAAAGTTTTAATAATTATATGTAAATAAAGTGGGACCCACAATATTTACCTTTTTCTGCTATCACGCGCATTAGGTTTTCACCATAGTATGTATTCCGTAATATGTATAGCCCGCTTAGCTCAGTCGGGAGCGATGTACGACTACTTTACGCTCACGCACACTTTTATTACTGCGAGTGTAAATGAAAGGTAATTTTAGTTTGGGCGAGTTCAAACGCACGAAGTGGATTTTCTTTATTTTATACCGCGATTGAATTCCGTTAAACAATCTTGCTTTAATTAGTAAATATTAAATAACGTTTAGTGTGTAATGTTTGCGAACATAATTATTGTGCATTTTATAAGCTAAAAGTTACGGACAGTGTCCCTTTAAGAAAACGCGAATCATTTTGTTTTGCCACTAAAGTTCCTACCATTGATCCTAGTCAAAAGTCGCTAGCTTCAGGGTCACACTTACAGGTCAAAGGTTATATGAATATAGTGTGACTATATTTCGTGGTCGCTCCGTATATCTTGAACCGCTTGTCTCAGTTTCCGTCGGATCTTCACTAAATTTCACACACATACTCACTAGGACCCGATAAAGGTTTTGTTGAGAGAAAAAACAAACATTTTCGAGAAGGTTAAAGCGGCGACGGGCACGGGTGTAGACAATTATGCTGTATAATTATGAAAATCAAGGTTTAACTAGACAAGTAATCCATATATTTGGTTAAAAAAATATTGCATTCGATGTTAAACATAGCAACGTATAGGTATTCAGAGTTATTACGCCGCAATGTGACATTTTGAGCTTAACTTAACACAGTATTGAAGGAAGCTTGATAAGTTTTTTTTACATTTTATTTAATATATAAGCTAGGATAAAATATCTCAAACTAAAATTATAAACATATACATATTGAAATTTATATATTTTATAAATGGAATACGTGTTTCAGATTCATGAATGACTGATGAACTTTAAAGAAACACGTGACTATTTGGTAACGTTTGTTTCTACACTTCAAAATAAAATTACATTTTATATGGGGTAGCATTGGTCACTTTTGTTATTTTAATATGCATATAAGGGTACAATGAGTAGCTGGACAAATAGAAAATGTCTTACTTTGACGTCAAAACAAGGAGCCATCTGGTATTGCTTCACTTTGGGGTATAGGGAATTTAATATAATGGAGTGTTAACAGTGAGATATAATAATATTTATTTGGCCTGTAAATGTCTTTGTCTCTACAAAATCGCCAAACAGAGCAGATATTACGTTCAATCAATCTTGGTTCTATGCTTTCTTGGCAAGGAACCTTTCAGACTACGGAAAATCAATCAAAGCACTGAAAGCACAGAAAGGCTGGGCTGCCTTTCAGAAGAACAATGGTTCACTCAATGTGCGGACACGTTTTTTTAAATAAAATAGTTTGTTTTTATTGTGTATTCCCGAAACTTTGATGATTATGTTAAAAATGATTCGAGTTTTCTTAAACGACATACACAGAAGAACATACCAGGTGATATTTAATTGGTTGTAACATTTAGCGAAAATGGTTGTAACTTTTAACGGAACCTAAACTTGTGTTACATATGGTAACTTTTAGCGAAAACTGATTTTGTAACATTTAGCGGAAAAGTGTTACATTTGCCGAAATGGCGTTCGCAATTTCGTTGTTGTTACCTTTGGTGGTTTGTTACATTTAGGGTTGCTACAATAACTCCGGCGTTATCAGTGGGTAGTGGTGGGGGGGGGGGGGGGGGGGGGGGGGTGGGGGGGGGGGGCGGGGGGGGGGTGGAAGTAAAAATAAATAAATAAAAAAAAAAGATAAAATAAATAAATAATAATAATAATTAAAAATGTTTTGCTAATTCAGGGGCCTTAACTCTAGTGTTACTGGTCCGATCTGGCCCATTATCGAATGATCTTATGGCCATATACAATCTGCGCAAGTTTACAATATCTCACCCTTGAGCACTTGGGCCCCGTTTTATGAAACAACGTACGACCATTTTGATCGTAAATCAATTTCTTAAATGCTTCACTATAAATCACTTTTCAAATAAACCTGATTTCATTTCATTTTCGTATACATGTGATATTTCTGCACTACGTGCACACAAACTTGTCTGCATTGAATGCTTAGGTGAAAAAAATGAACGATTTTAATATTTAAGACTTAGCGTAAGATGTTTAATAAAACAGGGCCTTGGTGCTCATGTGAGCAAATAATTCGAACATCGATTCTCGCGTACTGTATTCTTTAACAGTCCTGACACATTCAGTTAATTTAAAAATTTCACAAACGTGATATCAAGAATTTGGTTTTTTGATATCAAAAAATGATTTTCTGATATCACAAAATGCATTTCTCAACAAATATAATTCTTGATATCAAAAAATCAGTATAATTCTTGATATCAAAATATCTATTTTTTTATATAAAGAAATACATTTCTTGATATCAAAAAATAATTATTGATATCAATAATTCGCCCCATAGAAATCGACAACAAAGTCGCTCTATCAGTGCAAACGTAAGATAAGATTTCGCAGCTACGTAACGGTGTTATATTTTTTTTTATTGTAAACGGCAATTTTTAAGAAAATTATTGAATTTTACACTTCGCCGACAATTGGTTCCTTGCCGAAATATTGGGGCGGCGACCGCTGCCCTGGCCGCCACAGCACCGGCGCCTCTGTTATAAACATCATTTGGTATCTTATTGATAATATGTCGTGTTATGTCACAATAGAGAATGATGACTTTCGATTTAAATGCCAATGATAAGTTTCGAGGCATTTGTTTGTATAAATAACTCGACACTAATCATTTTCAAATAACTTACAGCTTTAAATCGTAGCTAATCATGCTCTTCTTGTCCGTGTCTAACAGAGTGTTATGTATCAGGGGCGAATCCAGAAATGGGAAATGGAAAATGGGAAGTGCGCTCCCCTAAAACCTGAAAAAGTATTTTTTTTAGTTTTTTTACCGGCTCAACGCCTGAGAAATGGCAGGCCTGTTAAATGATAAAGGGTGTTAAACAAAACAAACACACATTGTGAATCAGATAATACATGTATTAAACATAAATATATTATAAATGACTGTAATTAACTTATATTAACTTAAATATATTATAAATGACTTTAGTTAATACATAAACACGTTTTAACCATGTTCTGTTTCAGCTGATATCGCGATGGTCTTGAATTATACGGTCGTAAGTGAAACATCATAGTTTTTCCGCAAAGTGAAAAAAACTGACTGACATTATAAATTGTGTTAATACTGTGAATAAACATATTGTGACATAAGCTGTACTTTGCTCACTTTTAAAATATAGTATCTCTTATTACAATATTTCAATTTTGACTTTGTAATCAGAGAAATTGCACTTACGACCTTATGTTATTAAGTAATCGGAAAGGAATATTTTCATCAAAAAAGTTGTATCTGGCAGTTACGACCTTTTGAAATGTTATAAAAGTAATTATTAGACCACTGTAAGTGTTTTTTATTTTACCAGTAATGGATAATGTGACATCCAAAGAGATGCAAGAGATATGTTTTATACTTTAATATTAATCAAATAACATTTAATAACAGAGAACTTTAATGCGTATTAACTAAGGAACAGAAAATTAAACAATTTATGAACAAACATTAACAAATATTACAGTTGATTCTATGCTTGTATAGCACTTTCAAGGCTACATTATGATTAGAAGTACTATTAGTGTACGCTCTTATGTACACCTGGTATTTCAACCAGGCTCTTCTGTACTCCTGGTACCAACCAGGCTGTTATGTAAACCTGGTATTTAAACGAGGCTCTTCTGTACACCTGGTATTTAAACGAGGCTCTTCTGTACACCTGGTATTTAAACCAGGCTCTTCTGTACACCTGGTATTTAAACGAGACTCTTCTGTACACCAGGTATTTAAACGAGGCTCTTCTGTACACCTGGTATTTAAACGAGGCTCTTTTGTACACCTGGTATTTAAACGAGGCTCTTCTGCAAACCTGGTATCTAAACCAGGCTCTTTTGCACACCTTGTATTTAAACAAGGTTCTTCTGTACACCTGGTGTTTAAACGAGGCTCTTCTCGGTACGTCTGGTATTTAAACGAGGCTCTTCTGTACACCTGGTGTTTAAAAGAGGCTATTTGTACAACTGGTGTTTAAATGATGCTATTCTGTACACCTGGTATTTAAACCAGGCTCTTCTGTATATCTGGTATTTAAATGAGACTCTTCTGTACACCTGATATTTAAACGAGGCTCTTCTGTACACCTGGTATTGAAAACAGGCTCTTCTGTACACCTGGTATTGAAACAAGGCTCTTCTGTACACCTGGTATTTAGACCAGGCTCTTCTGTCAACCTGGCATTTAAACAAGGCTCTTCTGTAAACTTGGTATTTAAACGAGTCTCTTCTGTACACCTGATATTTCAACTAGGCTCTTCTGTACACCTGGCATCTAAACCAGGCTATTTTGTAACACCTGCAGTGTTTAAACGAGGCTCTTCTACAGTTGCACATTTATATCAAATCTTGAGAATAATAAGGTCGTATCTACCAGTTAAGACCCCACTTTTTATAATATCAAACAATAATGACAAAATTATAATTTGCAAAAAAATAGCATCCATGCTTTCACTTACGACAAAAGATTAGATGAATAAAACCCTGCTAAAGCAAACTGATATGAAGACGGGTACCAGAGTGAAAGTTGCGCAAGTGTGTATTGTGTATTTGTTTGCTGCGGTCATATAAGGTCGTAAGTAACACTTGCGACCTTATAATTCTAGACCATCGATCGTTTTTATTGCAATGACAAAAGCAACTACTTATTAGGTGCCCTATTATAAAAAAATGAGATTCCTTGTTGTCCGCGCATTTGTGCAAATTAGGTGCCTTTGAAAATCTGAATGAACTGATATTTCATCATTATACAAACGTAAAACACTTCATGTTTACTTATATCGGAACTATGGATGCTAAAGTATCTATCCTCGCGTACAAAGCCATACAAAATGGTATAAATAATGTAAAAATATTTGTTAATTATTGTCAATACCGAAAATCCGTACAGAAGCGCACCATTTCCAATGCTTAATTTGCGAAAATGACATACTTTTTCTACTTTATTTAGCTATACATATACTAGTGTTCCGTGGTAGTAACTAACGGTTCTGTTATCGGCTTTTCCTCCGTTTTCTGACACTCGTCGTCTTCCAGCTATATGCTGAAAATGGAACGCCTAATTATATTATTTGCTATAGCTTTACGTCCCTTAAATGAATCAAGCGATCCTACTGTCGGGTTATAGTTATTTAATTTGTGCGAGTAATACAAACACGACCAACTGAGATCTTGTTATAGGTCAAAGCATGCTGTAATATGAATCTCACTTGAGTTTTAGCAAATATTTTATCAGTTACTTTCTGTACTAGAGGTAACCCTTTATGTTTTAAAACGTATGCTATATAAATTTGTCTTTTCTTGGCTTTTGTCTAAATTGTTATATTATGTACAGAAGAGTCGCATTCATCTATAAGTGGTTTGTGAAAGCCTTTTTGAAAAAATGAAATAGGGTATCTTAGGTTCATACATATCGAGACTGGAGTTTAACTAACACAAACAACTTTTCTCACTGTAGGGATCATTCAATTGAATAATATTTATATACTTTTATAAATATTCTTTTTAGAACTTTGTGGAACTCAACACACAGACGGCTGTATGACGTACTACTTAACACGTACTTCAATCTTTTTGGTCTACCTTGATGTTTACTGTCAACAAATCGATTTTTCTCTTTCTACTTTTGAGCTGCATGCGACTAGTCAAAGATACTCTTAAAGTCATCCATTTGGGTTGGGATAGATTTACTGATTACGGAGTCACCTTTTTTATTTGGGGTACTTTGCGACTGATCAGTGATAGGTATACAGTCACGTATCTGATCTGGGATAGTTTGCGAGTAGTCAGTGAAACTAGTTGAGTCACTTATCTGATTTAGGAGAATATGCGACTGGCCAGTGGTAAGACTAAGAGTAGAGTCACTTATTTGGGGGCGGGGGTATATAGGACTGGACAGTGGTAAGAGTATATTCCCAGATCTGATTTGGAGGAGGGCGTGACTGGCCAGTGATAAGAAAAGTGTCACTAATCTGATTTGGGAGAGTATGCGACTGGCTAGTGGAAAGAGTAGAGACATTTATCTGATTTGGAGTACGCGACTGGCCAGTGGTAAGAGTAGAGCCACTTATCTGATTTGGGGTACGCGACGGGACAGTGGTAAGAGTAGAGCCACTTATCTGATTTGGGGTACGCGACGGGACAGTGGTAAGAGTAGAGTCACTTATCTGATTTGGGGTACGCGATGGGACAGTGGTAAGAGTAGAGTCACTTATCTGATTTGGAGTACGCGACTGGCCAGTGGTAAGAGTAGAGCCACTTATCTGATTTGGGGTACGTGACTGGCCAGTGGTAAGAGTAGAGCCACTTATCTGATTTGGGGTACGCGACTGGACAGTGGTAAGAGAAGAGTCACTTATCTGATTTGGGGTACGCGACGGGACAGTGGTAAGAGTAGAGTCATCTGAGTTGGGGTACGCGACTGGCCAGTGGTAAGAGAAGAGTCACTTATCTGATTTGGGGGAGTGTGCGACTGGCCAGTGATAATGGTAGATTCACTCATCTAATTTGGGATAAGTGGTCATTAATAGGGATAAAGTTATCCGTCTGATTTGGGGACTGCGTAACTGGTCAGTTTTAGGGGTAGAGTACCCATCTGCTTTGGGACACTTTTCTACTAGTTACTGCTTGTAGTTGAGACACCCATCTGATTTGGGGAGTGTTTGACTGACCAGTGATAGCCATAATGTCACGTATATGATTTGGGATATTTTGCGACTTACCAATGATAGGTTGTAGCGTGACCCCTCTGATTCTGATAGTTTCCAACTGGCCAGTGACATTGGTAGAGTCACTTATTTGATTTGGAATTGGTTGCGCCTGGTCAAGGATAGAGTTAGGTCCACCAATCTGATTTGGAATAGGGTGCGACTGGTCATGTGTAGGGGTAGAGTCACCCATCTGATTTGGAATAGGTTGCGACTGGTCAAAGATAGGGGTAGAGTCACCCATCTGATATCAAATTGATTTTGATTGCGGTCAGGGATATGGGTAGAGTCACCCATCTGATTTTTGATAGTTGCGACGGTCAATGAAATGAGCAGTACCCATCTGATTTGGGGAGTGTGAGAAGTTGAGTAACAAGAGGATTTGGGCAGTGGTAACATTCATTCACTGTAACATCAGGGATAGGAGTAGAATCACACTTCTGATTTGGATTTGGGATAGTGTTGCTTCCAAGGGTTCCCCTTTTCAGCATATATTGACATTCATATTAGAGTTTGTTTCGTGTTGTGTTGCGGCTGTAAAAGTCGCCCCGACTATAATTAATAGTAGCATTGTTACGTACTGGTCATTTGGGATCATCAAGCCCAATATTTGTGGTTTCAAAGTAGAATACCGATTAATCCGGTGCTAGAGTGCGTGAGAGCTGTTGTAAATTATATTACCTCTCACGAACAGACTCAATAAAACCGAGTCTTTACTTTTCGCACTTGTTGTGTTTGTTGCTTCCAAAAGTTTAGTTCTTATGCCAGTTTCTAACACATACATGATACCCGATGCTAGCAAACCTTTATATTTTAGAACATTAACAATAATGAGCTCATTCAGGATACCTCCTTTTCAAATCTGTTCTGACATTTTTATGTAAAAGAGTATGATAGTGGATCTTTGGAAACGGCCGAACACGATAAATATGAATAATTGGTTGAGACTGTTCGTGAACGGTAGTGAAATATTATTGCTACCGTTAATGCCCTCTAGCCCCTGGTAAAATTGATACACTAGTATATCATTCTATTTAGTAGAAGGATCACAGAATCATGACTATTTCTTTATACTTTGCATGTCGTTTACAATTGATTGTTTCGTCAAACCATTTAAGTACCGTCATATCATGTAACACCATAGTTCTTCGTCACTTATTTACAAAATAAGATACTGTGACCTTGTACATTTGACTTACAAAAATGGATACAAATAAACACTATCTTGAATTAAATTCAAGCACTCGGTCCTAATGCCGTCAGGCATTTCCCTTGTATGAACTCCTCTTGTAGTAGAGCTATGTTAGCCAGTAGAGCGTTCACAGGCCCTATTGTGCCTCTTGTTTACAGGATAAGCTACTGTGTCTCTGTACATTTGACTTATAGGTAGAGTTTAGCTCATACATCTAATTTGTATGGCTCCATTTATATAGAATTAGTTTGTATCTTTTGAGCATAAATGAAAAGGTATCGTCATAATATACATTAAATTGCCATGATGCTTTGAGGCCTGCAATATTAGTAAAATACTTTTTCCAGCTTAATATATCCCAAACATAAAACGGTTGACAACAAGTTGCCCGATGCATTATAATTGCATGATAAATAATCAATTTGCAAATTCTAACCAACCTATGTTTATTGCACCCACACATATGAGGTTTTCAGAAAATGGTATGCTATGGGCATTAAAGAAAATGAAATGGTGGGTACACATTTGTATAGTTCAATAATAAAACAACTTCATCCTGCAAATGTTTTCACAAAGGGTTTCATCTCGCTACTTAATCAACCCATTTACATTTGAAAATATCTACTACAATACATTTTGGTTTCAAATGCTTAACTTTATATGCCATTATTTCAACGTTTTCTCAACCTTAATAGGCCGGCAATTAAGTGTGTTTTCCTCGCATATTTATAAAATACTTAAAAACAAAAAAATAGAGAAAATGAACACAGAAAGAAAAAGAAAAAGAATAATAAGAAAAACACACACAATAAAACAAAATGTCAGTAATTAAAGACAATTATATTTTTAAAAACAAAACACAATCTTTGCTGAATGCGAAATAGTTATGTAAACATTTTTCTTCACACTGCAGCTGGGCCGAACGTTTTTAATATAATACTATTTAATTTGCGTGTCACGTTCTAATGGTCTGATACCGTTGTAATGCATTACCTATAAGCTATTAACGTATAGTTTAGTCCCAAAGTACTTCAGGATGGAGATGAACGTAATAATACCAATTGAATAGCCATGATTATACCATTTCAGCTTATGCAATTTACCCACACTTATTTTTTCCAATAAGAGTTTTTCTTGGTTTAAACATTTCTTAAGTTTTTATAAGTTTGCAACATTTCATATATATATCGTATAAAATATATTAAAGGATTAAAACGAAAGCAAATTGGTTATAGATTTCTTCTCCTATACTTTGAAATAATAATGAGGGTATAGTTACACGTTAAAGCTCTCCTGAAGATTTAAAAAAAAATCTCAGCCGTTTATTATTATTATTTTTTTTTTATGTATAACTTATCCTTCGATTTATGATCATGTTTACCTGCACAGTACATGGAAGCATACATGTTTGTATCGACAACCTCACCTACATGTCACGTGTGTATTCAGTCAAACAGTTTAAGCAACATATAACAGATTATAGATTATCATATCACAGAGATAACACTCAACACTGAAGTAAGCCCAATACAAACGGTTTGACACAAAATTTAATTCGATTTTAATCTAATAGCCACACATTTGTCATACCGAGGATTTCAAACTGGAAGAACCAAATACCTTCATCTCCTTATACTCATCAGTATTTTCGGAAACACATTCTTAAAAACGAAGACCCTTATAGATAGGAAATATCTGTTTTCACCCCATGCAGTCCTGTAATAGCGTTTATTAT
Organism: Cyrtodaria siliqua; assembly: GCA_037043455.1. NCBI lineage: Eukaryota > Metazoa > Mollusca > Bivalvia > Adapedonta > Hiatellidae > Cyrtodaria > Cyrtodaria siliqua. The sequence continues at coordinate 32,939 of JAWPHD010007582.1, forward strand.
ACTTCAGTAACTCGTGTAAATATTCGAAATAAAACAAATATGTTTAACATAATACATAGAGGATATGTGTTTGTTTTGTGTGAATATAGGATTTATTTTCATCGAGAAGTGAGAAAACTTATATTTTCACGAGTGCTTTAGCGCAAGTGAAACTATTTGAGTTTTCTCTCTTCGAGATGAATATAAATCTTATATTCATGAAAACCCCACATATTCTATTTATTATATACTCACAACCTGAAAATTGATGCAGAAAAAAATATAATGCACCAACACAAAGACGTCAATGACGTCAACAACGTAAAGTTGCATGACGTCATTTTGAGTGAAAATATGTTATCTTTCAAATGTGAAATATAAACAATGAAAGTATAAGGTTTTATTTTATCACATACTTCCCTATAAATATTTATCACACGCGTGAAATAAAGGGTTAAAAAATGTCATATCACGGAAATAACCGAATGTTCTTTATTACTCTTTCAGCGGAGTGATACGGAAATTACCGATTAGTTACGATTTCATACGATGTGTCACGCGTATGGTTTTGTCGTCTGCATTCCACATGTGTATGTTGACCTGTCATATTTTACTATAAACCTACGGAAATGACTAGTAATGCTAAGAAGATGAAATAAAAGAGATGATAGATAGATAGAAGTAAAATAAAGAAATAAGTAAGCCATATAATACACTGACCATAAACAGAGTTTAATAAATTTATAATAAACACCATGATATAGAACCATCCGTGGATGAAATAACCACTTGTGTCCATTCATTTTCTGAATTAGACAAATTCAAATTCACTGGCATTCATTTTAAATCAAATTTCGAAAACAAAAATGTCGTGTAGATCTACTCAAGTTTACGCGACAGACGTGCATGAACACATCAAAAAGGGATTACATATATTAATAATAGTATTGTTTTCTCCCTGGAATACAGCCTAGTAAGTTAGTTGAAGTTGACAGTTCAACAAAGTCATTGCCGAACTATATGATAAATAGAATAACAAATGGGTATTTTCGACCCTGGTGTCTCAGGCCTGATATAGGGTGTGATATGAAAATACTCATTTATTATTCTCTATTTAATCATAAATTACACTATTTCACTGGAAAGTGTATAATAAATTTCACTGGAAAGTAGATTCTATATAATAAAGACATCGGTTGCGACGGATCTTGTTTTTGCCACTGACCGTTCCAAGGCAGTACCCTCTGTTAACCCTTCTATGTTTGTGGTGTCGCATACGTTGCTTCTAGACATCCGTGTTACTGTTGTTTGTTTTCAATGCGTGCTTTTCCTGTACTCTGCTTTCTGTAAATTCAACGTTTCCTATTCGATTTTTGTATATTCTCTTTCTTTGGATGGTGGTGTTTAGAGCATTCTATTTTGATTTCTTGATTTATGCCTATTTTATCTTAATTAATTGTCTATGACAAGTTGTTTGCTACTCGTTTGGTAGCAACATTTCTACAGAACATCAATACAGTATTACAATGTCTAGAAAATGATTTTTAGTGAAAGGACTTTTTCTAATATCAGATTATATCATTCGCCAGTAACTAACTGTTACTGTGGTTGAGTTTTATGCTGTATTCTAGGTCCGAAATTGGTGTGTCAGTATGTGGTAGTGGGGGAGTGGTAACGTGCTTGGCTCTTTCTTACCGAACATTTGAGTTTGTGAGAACGTTGCTCCTTTTGCGTCGCTAGAAAGTCCTCTTATCTTTTCTCCTTTTTTACTTTCTTTAATTCGTCTTTATCTTTTTTATATTCACACTTAAAAGATTACCTGTAAGACATTGTATTAATGTTCTGTTATTTATAGTAACCATATAATGTGTTAAGTTTCAAAATCATATAGTTTGTATTGATACCTGAACAATTTGTGTATAACATTGTATTATGTCTTACATGGAATAAAAGAAATTAATCATAAGAAAGTCCCTTCTTACTCCATAGCTTCGTCCATCGGAAGAAAATTCACCGGGCGAAAACATGAATAGTTGTTGGAGACATTGACTGCAAAGAAACCTAAATACAGTTATTTTTGAATTGCTTTGGTACAAAAAGATGTTTTCATTTTGTGCTTGATTTTGTCAGACTATTCACAGAGTTACAAAAAATTAAATCTGGTCAACAAATTGGGGAATACGACGAAAATGTGAAATTATTGCAAAAATAAAATATTACTAAATCTGTAAATGCTGATTATTTTTAGTCTTAAAATGCACGACATCATATTTGCACAGTATTTGGTTGGCTTTTAAAATCAGTCTGTCAAACATAGCGATAGGATACCCCGTTACATTATAGGTGGTGTATATAGACGCTATAAGGTGCGTACACGTAATTTAAGTTTGCGACACACGTTTGGATACATTAAATCGAGCAATACAGACCCTGGGAGATGAACTGTTGTGATAAATCACCATTGAGGATGGTTAAGTTAAGACTGTTATATCAGTTATATCAGTACATTATTACTACGACAAGCATGTGGCGATGTCATGTAAAACGACGCAATGACGAACACCTACATCAGGTTGTTAAAGGATTCCATGAGGAAGTTAGTAAGGTGAAACAATTTTAATACATTTTGCCACATTTGTTTTGCTTTTCCACAAAATAGTATTTCTCTTCATTACAATTCTCAGTTCAGCTTGTTTTGAACTAAGCTTCTTCATGCGCCTGCAAATTATTGTTATTTTCTCTAATGATTCGTTGAAGCCAGGTGTGAGTTACTTTTGTTGACTTCAGCCGTTCTCGTACAACATGTGTTTACTTCTGGTCATTCCTAATACCATCGTTTGGCATTTTGTTTAAATCTGAGGAAGATACTGTCTTGATACTCGATCTATGTTGATCAGGATTGCATCACAAATTCCCATCTCAGTATGAATCTCGAGTCTATTAAAGCATATACAGTGTGTGCTCCGCTGAAACCAACTCGGCACTGGTGTCATTAGCATCTTAAGTGTTTCATGATCTTTACAAAGTCCAACATAGCATGCAATTAATCTGAACTTATCCGCGGATCATCACGATACCCACACATCATTTGGCAATATCCTCTGGAGAGGTTCGAATTAGTTTAGTTGTATAGTTTATTGAAGTCCCCAAGTATAAAACATTAGATACGTTTTTAACTATGTTATTCTAAAAGAACTATAAGACACTTTATGAAATAAAAGTTCATGTATAACCAATAAATGATATGTCGAATATAATTTAGCTGATTGGTCCGGACCTATCGCACTAGCCTGAGATCGGACTCAGTTGAAGCAATTCCACAAAACAAACAATCACGTATGTTTATTACGTGGTCCGAGTATTAACGTTCATACCCCATCTAGCCCCTTCTCCAAGAAGCGAACACGGGGTTGACTGGTGTATGAAATAAAATCTTAATTTAATTAAGACATTTAATAGATCAGTTCAAACATTTAATCACGTTTTCCAGTAAACATGTTTTAAACGTGTTTTATTGTCGAAATAACCGTTTTAAAATCCTAATATAATGCTAATATAAGCTTTCCCATTGCTGAATGGAATTAAGGCAGGACGACGTCATGTTATATAAGATAGGGCGGTCTCAATGTTCAATATATCACAGGAGACCTATAAATGGATTTCAAAATTATGACTTTATATGCATTATATGGTTCAGTTAGAACAGAAGGTGATCCGGACAAATGCTTTTGAAAGTGATTTGTAAATGAGTTGCAGTCTAAAAGAAAGACGTTTTCATAATATAGATATAAAAATCGAAAAAGGAAAGCAGCATTCAAGGACGACAGTCAACCAAAAACACACACAGAAACAAATAACAAATTTAAAGATGAATAAAAAGCCAAATAAGACATCACAAACACAAAAGGGTTGACAATGCTACCGCCTTGGAACGGTCAGTGGCAAAAAGGTAGCTAGGGGTTTAAACCAGGTTCTAGGGTGCACCAAACCTCACACTTACCCTACTGTCAACCCAATAAAACGGGACAGTGTAAATAAAGAAATCCCCGCCATGAACTATTCTCTAACAAACAAGGCAGCATTAATAGGCAATATAAGTAAAACACAAAGATGCTGGTGTATATATAAATACAAAAATAACAATAGCCTAGAAAGCCACAAAGAAGGTACTCAATGACTTGGCAGAAGCCAGAGCAACAAGAGAATAAACCATTGAGGACACTACAAGACAAGACTGCAGACAAACATCAAAAGTGCATGCAATGTTTCTCTGTACTTAACAGTGGCATTATTTGAAGAAAATAACCAGACCCTTGTCAGTTGTGTGACAGGACCAAATTACAAAGGTAATGGAGATCAGTTAGAAAGATTTTGCAACATTTGCATGTCTATATTATCAGTCCTCTTCAATGGAAGCAAAGAAAACGTTTTATGGGTGTTATCTACCCTCCACAATACACTTATGTTATCTACCGTCCACATTACACTTGTGTTATCTACCGTCCACAATACAATTGTGTTATCTACCGTCCACAATACATTCGTGTTATCTACCGTTCACAATACAATTATGTTATCTACCGTCCACAATACACTTGTGCTATCTACCGTCCACAACACACTTAGGCGTAAATATCAGTTTTACAAATATGTCAGTTTCATTCAGACGAGTAAAATAGCAGTTACAACTGAAGGAAAGTCGTTTTGTGTACTTCTTATTCATGAAGACCTCACTGTTGCGTTACATTGTTCGTTTAGTTACATTGTACATTTTTATTGAACTTAAATGACTTTTACACTGATTTTAATATACGTTAAATTAAGCGTGCTATATAAATAGTAACAGACATGATCATTTATACAGCATGTAGATACCAGTGTAAAGCGGAAATTAGGATTTTAATTTTAATCAGTGATTTTCCGACCATCAAATGCTTCTAATTTGCAGCAAAACTAGATTATATCGATTTACTATCAAGAAATAACGAATGTCGGCATGTGGTTAATATACTCTTTTAAATATTTGTCCTGTTTGTAAAAACGCATTTCTAGCATTTCCGTATCAAAATTATACTGTAAAAATAAATAAGTTCAGCAATTAAATAACATGGTAAAGCCTACTGAACAGATCCTAGGCTTTGTCTCGCAGCGGCCATAAACAACGTAAATAACATGGTAAAGCCTGAACAGATCCTACTCTTTATGTCGCAGCGGCCATAAACAACGTAAATAACATAATATCAAGTATATGCAGGACATTCTTTTCAAACGATATTTTTGAAAACAACTACAGCAAAATGTTTTAGTTTACTTGCTTCACAGAAGTGTTCAGTACGTTCTTATTTCAATGTAAAGGGAGGTAATTTTCTTATATAATGACAAGGTTATTACCTTTCGTTTTTAACAATTTAAACACAGAACGTTCATCTTATTTTGTTTTAGCATGTTCTTATTCTTACATGTTGATATGAAATGTGTTGTTTTAGCTAAATGGGAGATACATCGTCTATTTACCTTGGATCACAATTACAAATGGGAAGGAGAAACACTCTATGTCATGTGTGTGTGTGTGTGTGTGTGTGTGAGAGAGAGAGAGAGAGAGAGAGAGAGATGTTCGTCGTGGATAACGTGTTGTAGTTAAATCACGATTTTCGCTGTCAGACTAAGTATTGGGAAATAAACGTGTTTAACATGTTTGTCATTTGTGAACAAAGAAGCAAACTTGAACTGCGATATACACGCACGTGTTGTTTAACACACACTTGTCTCCTTTTAATAGTTTGCTTATTTACATATTTCTGTGAATTTCAATTATAAATTATATTTGCATTATGAGTTTGTTTAGTCGTCAAAATATATTTGCGCATTTGCACTAAAGAACATGTCCCATTTTTTTTTTTATAATTGCCTTATTTATTATTTTGACAAGGCAGTATTGACTTGCAATTAACATGTCAAATATGAGTAAAAAGTACACCACATCAAATTACAGGTCAAATTTCATTAATAGTTTACAATTTTACAAGGTTAAGAAATTTAACTTATTAAAGATGATTAAATGCCTTATCATATATCATGATTTGCGTAACGAGGGTTGGTCGACTTTCAACAATCTTATAATCAAGGACATATGATATTTATTCTCACTTTAATTGCAACAAAAAGAAAAAGATTTGTTAGAAAGCACACGTTTTCAAATTTCAATGGTTTATTAAACATTGAAGATCTGACCTTTTTTTAAACGCAAGCGATTTTTTATAAACTTTTAGGATTTCTTATATTATTTTAATAACTTTTTGACAAGCGCAAACATAGAGCTTTCCATAAATAAATATAACTTGATCCTGAGTAAACATCGATACCTATAATGAACTGGTATATATATATGTACAGTAGCTATAATCGGACAGGAGTGACAAAATGATCATTATCTCAGTTAAGCATGTGGACAGTGTTCGATTAAGTGAAATGCAATTTGGAACTTATTATGCAGTTATTTGATTAAGTTCTTACGAGAAAATTAAATTATTTAAGGAACGGTTTCGCCTTTTTTTGGTTTACAATAAATTCACGAGTAGTTGTCGGTGTTTAACAACTAAAACCATATCATGATAACAACTGGAAAACTGTATTCAAAGTAAAACCTGTTGAACACCTTATTCTTTTATTAGATTGCAAAACATGGAATACATAGTGTTTTAGTTTAGATAATAATATTGGGGATTAATTAGTCACAGAAACTGAACACTTTAGATATTTGTCAGGATTTTCGATAAAGACATTTAGATAAACCTTTACCGACACCAAAATGAAGAGAGTTCCAATAATTAAAGAATCCCTTCTTTTAGATCATAGTTCTAAAGCGACATGGAAAAGGGGCAATATCAGAAAATCTATAATTGAAACTTTAAAACTGATGGATAACAAAGTCGAAACGAAGGATGCTTTTCGGACTAAAGATTCACTACACGTACCCGTAGGTGATGCTGATGCCAGTAGGCCATCTAGTAGAGCACCTAGTGGAGGACCACGGAGAAGCGCGGGCCTACGACGTAAATGGAGATCAGGTCTCGGATACGAGCTGGACCTGGCCCCTTTGTTTCTTGGACTGTTGAGTTCGAGTAAAAGGGTAATTACTGTTTAAACATACTGGCATTCTATATATTCTAGATGCAAAGATCACGACAGCTTACTGTCAGAAAAGTTACAACTGTTTCATTTTTGAAATATAAGTTACATTTCATATTTTTTTCGACATTTTTTACTAAACTTAACAGAAGAACTTTTAGCTATTGTGATTAGTAAATCATTATAAGCACATATGTCCGTTTAACTGCACATATATGTGCTAATGTATGTGATATGAAAAGTATATAGTCGTTTACTCGCTTGTCTGTCATAGAGGTCTGATAACACGATTGTTTGCAATGGTAAGCACGACAGCAGCTTTACCTTTTAGCTTTACTGACAATCCGTGACCTTTTAGCTCTACTGTCAATCCCTGACCTTTTAGCTTTACTGTCAATCCCTGACCTTTTAGCTTTACTGTCAATCCCTGGACAACTTGTAAGCCCCATTCTTCCTGTACGACAAGTGGTATTGACATGAAACCTTCACCAATGCACCTGTCATTTAAATGTTGGTCTCACTGCTATATATAATAATAAGTATGTCTATCTTCGTATTTATTTATAAATAATTGCTATTATTTATTTCGGTTGACAGTACAGCATTCTAAGCATGTCTTCATAATTGCGTCCTTTGAATAATATGTCAACCCTACATTCTTCATGCTATTAGCTGAATCAAATTCCTTAGACTTGACCCTTTATATTCTGTTCAATAACAGTTCGTCATTTTTTTAGCACATGTTAGGCCATATATGACGGTCGATTTTAGTTTATGTAGATGCAGATTACCTCATTTTTCCTGAGTAGAACCAGTACTGTATATCTCCCACCATCCGTAAAAATCGACACATTCTCACTTGACAAGTAGAGCTCCGAATGGGATTCATACCCATAGCGGGGAGGGGCGAGAACTTTTTTACGATCCACTGAGGCGCTTACCAGTTAATAACATTATTGTTCTGTATGAAAACCCATTGTATATGTCTTTAAACAATAGTTATTTGATGTACCATGCATCTGCTTTATTGACGTCTTCCCTTTTATGTCCAGGAGGTTCTAGCCCCACCTGCGTGTTACAATTTCCGTTAGTCTTGTCTGTCGGACGGGCAGGTTCCGTGTATTTGAGTCCATCCTCCGAGCACGTAAAGAACCATATGAATATATTCGCCATTTAGAGTAGCGCTGGATTCCTTTGTATCCTCTCCCCTACCCAACCCCACCACCTCCCATTCTCTCTCTCTCTCTCCATCTCTCTCTCTTTCTCTCATTCAATTCAATTATGTCCAGTAGAACGATATCAGTTTTCTTATTTCATTTTCCATTCAACCCTGTATCATACTACAGTATATCATTACCTCTTTAACATAAACGCACTCGTGTAAAATGATATTTTTATCAAGAAATCTCCGCATGTTTCAATACAACGCGTATTCAACAAAGAAGAACTACAATAGGACTTAATACTATACTACTATCATTAAAACGGGTGTTCATTTTCACCATGAACGTTATTAAGAATTTAATGGAATGGTGTGTTTGAAATACAAAGAACTTCTACCTACTGTATTAAATTGTAAATTGTTACTAAAATATTTTAACACACACTATCAATTTTGGGTTCATTTAAATTATAATTCAAGTGCGTAACTTCACCAAACGCAATTTAATTACAAGTGTATGTACACAGTAGAAATAAAAAATACAAAGGCATTCGCTTTACAGTAAGAACCTCTTTAAAAAAATGATACAACGACATAATATAACTGTTAGAGGTGAAATTCGTTGGAAGTCACTAATAGTTCGTGCGTTCTGTCATTAGACAATGTTGCCGTTTTCAGAATACAACAAATATTGGATGGTGATGAGGGCCATGTGCAAGAGTACTGGCAGTCAGACCAGGAAAGATAATCTCTGATATTATTATATAGTATATGGCAAAGTGAAACTGAGGTCCATATACATGTTTTGGTCTGTCTGCCAGGTCGATGGACCGAACACCTTGCATTATAATGAATGTAAACTTTGGGATCTGTTCCGTTTTTAAAAAAACTGACACAGATTTCTTGTTTTAGCATTTTTGCAAGGAATTAATATTCATTTGAAAACAGTCAAATTCTAAAATTCCATTTACATATAATTCTTTTCAATGTCCAAATGCCTGCCATGATATTATGTCATACACTTATCTAATTGTACATTTGTAAATAACGATACCATACTTTTCTTTTGAATGCCATTTTTTTAAAAGAAAGGTTTTATCGGTTTAGCAGTCGTTTTTAATCAGTTTATATTAACTTGTTGATGTTGAAATAAACTTTTAACTCATTATAACATGTATTCGTTCGTTCGTTCGTCCGTCCGTCCGTTTTTTCGTTCGTTCTTTCGTTCGTTCGTACGTTCGTTCGTTCGTTCGTTCATTCATTCATTCATTCATTCATACACTCAATGATTCATTGTTGGTTGGTTGGTTGGTTGGTTGGTTGGTTGGTTGGTTGGTTGGTTGGTTGGTTGGTTGGTTGGTTCGTTGGTTCGTTCGTTCGTTCGTTCGTTCGTTCGTTGATTCATTCGTGTTTGTTTGTTTGTTTGTTTATTTATTTAAATCTGATTTATTTATTTAAATCTGTCATGCCTATAAGAAAATCGACTATTTGTAATATACAGATTAAGTGTGTGTATTCTAGTTTGTTTAAGTCAAGTGAAAGTCCACGTGTGCAATTGGTAATCATATACATGTTAATTGAAAAAAACATTGTTGTACTATTTATGCCGTAACATTTTTCTTGAGATTGAATGTAAATAGTGTTTAGTTTATTTGTTCAAGGTTCATTTATGACTTATTGCAAATTATTTATGAAACGGTTAAGTGGAGATGACCTTGACCCCAACTGGCATATGACGAAGAAATAAAAGCATCTTCTCCTTTGAATAGTAGAGCAATATAAATATTCATGCAGTGTGTTAATATATAACTACAGTCTAATTACTATATAAACGTTCCGGTGATAGTAATACTAAATATATATGTATTATTTAAACATGTTCATGGTCCATATTTGGCTTTAATAAATAAAACACACATATCTGAAGAACGTTGACGAGAAGTTAATTATGCAGTGTAATAATGCTCACTTTTCGTCTAATAGCAGCCGAAGATACCGCCTCTCCAGAGATTTAAGAATTATGCAAGACTGGCTCTGATTTGTGTACGCCTGTGTAAATACAGCCATGAAAAGTAAGTACCCATTAAAGGGGCTGGATGCGATCTAGAAGAGTGATTGGTGTCAATCCAAATACAAATGAAAACTTTCATAATTTGCTTCAGTTTCATATAAATCATTGTTAATGAAACTGTATGGTCTGGAAAGCTCGACGACTCCGTTGAGTTTTGTTTTAATGTAAACGGGTATTATATTGCTTTCATTTGTACATATTATTCCATTCCAATAATGTGTACATCTGTCATAAAACAAAAAATTATAAGAGCCTTAAAACACCACATATACTGAACGACTTTAAAACGCAACAGGGAAATAAACTAAGATAACTGACATATTAAATATGCGTAGGAGATGTCAGGCGTGCATTGCCTAATGGTGTATATTGTGACTTTTGCTTTTTGGGGTAGTACTGTTATATTTTGAATTTAACAAGTTTAATTTGGATCAATTTGAATGAAATTTTCAGCAATTCAACTGTAGATATGGTTAAATAGAATAGATTAAACTAAAATTTAATTTCTATTAAAATATGTCAGTTATCTTAGTTTATTTCCCTGTTGCGTTTTTAAAGTCGTTCATTGTACATTACTATTAATGATTTATTCAACTCATCTATTTCATTAAAATAAATAAATCGTACATATAATTGGTCCTAGTTTAATGCACATCCATTATGAATTTGACCCATTATGATAGCTGTATTCGTATTTGGATTGACACCCATATAATGCGTCTAGGTCGCTTCCAGTCCCTTCAAACACGCTTGTGTGATAACAACCATGAAAACTAAGTTACCATTAAACATCCCACTATATTTGCAGAATAAATAGTTTACTTTATGCTTCTGTGAACACCTACGATGATCAAATATCACTGATATTATTGGAAAACCTACATTTAAAGAGACGCACCACATTTTTAAAATGCATGTCAAGAATTAAAATTAGCTTATCGATCTATTAATCCGGTATCAATTTTGACTTTAAAGCTGCTTGCATATAATTAATAAATACCATTTTGTGTTTTAAAATTTTCCTCGTTATTCAATTTGTATTGGTTAATAATATGTCTGTGATTGGTGCAATATAATCAACAGCTATTGTAATAACTGCAAAAATGCAAGTTATGCAGAAAAACTAAATGGACGCTGCGAGTTAAAAAAAATCAAAATTGTCCTATGTCCCTTTAATTAGTGAAATGCAGGTATATGTTTACACTACTGGGATTTAAAACTTACAAACGACTTGGATATAGTGTAAATATTGGTGCGTCATATTTATTCATAAAATTAGTCAGGAGCAATGCGTTATATTCAATGCAATTTTATTTAACACCCCTGGCTGTAAATATGTAAAATCAGGATTTCAAATTGGCATACCCTAATTATGTTTAACTCATCTTACAGCAGTGTTTACATTTAGCTTGTATGATTAGTACATGCAAGTATGATTAGTACATACAAGTATGATTAGTACATACAAGTGTAATTAGTACGTACAAGTATGATTAGTACGTACAAGCATGATTAGTACGTACAAGTATGATTAGTATATACAAGTATGATTAGTATATACAAGTATGATTAGTATATACAAGTATGATAAGTACATACAAGATTAGTTCATACAAGTATGATTAGTACAGTATGATTAGTACATAAGTACATACAAGTATAATTAGTACATACAAGTATGATAAGTACATACAAGTATGATTAGTACATACAAATATGATTAGTACGTACAAGTATGATTAGTATATAAGTATGATTAGTACGTACAAGTATGATTAGTACATAAGTACATACAAGTATAATTAGTACATACAAGTATGATAAGTACATACAAGTATGATTAGTACATACAAATATGATTAGTACGTACAAGTATGATTAGTATATAAGTATGATTAGTACGTACAAGTATGATTAGTATATACTGGTATGATTAGTACATACAAGTATGATTAGTACATACAAGTATGATTTGTATATACGTATGATTAGTACGTACAAGTATGATTAGTATATACTGGTATGATTAGTACATACAAATATGATTAGTACATACAAGTATGATTTGTATATACGTATGATTAGTACGTACAAGTATGATTAGTATATACTGGTATGATTAGTACATACAAGTATGATTAGTACATACAAGTATGATTTGTATATACGTATGATTAGTACGTACAAGTATGATTAGTATATACTGGTATGATTAGTACATACAATCATGATTAGTATATACAAGTATGATTAGTACATACAAGTATGATTAGTACGTACAAGTATGATTAGTATATACGTATGATTAGTACGTACAAGTATGATTAGTACATACAAGTATGATTAGTACGTACAAGTATGATTAGTATATACGTATGATTAGTACATACAAGTATGATTAGTACATACAAGTATGATTAGTACGTACAAGTATGATTATTACATACAAGTATGATTAGTATATACTGGTATGATTAGTACATACAAGTATGATTAGTACATACAACTATGATTAGTACATACAAGTATGATTAGTACATTCATGTATGATTAGTATATACGTATGATTAGTACATACAAGTATGATTAGTACAGTATGATTAGTACATACAAATATGATTAGTATACAAGTATGATTAGTACGTACAAGTATGATTAGTATATACTGGTATGATTAGTACATACAACTTTGATTAGTACATACAAGTATGATTAGTACATACAAGTATGATTAGTACATACAAGTATGATAAGTACAGTATCATTATTATATACAAGTATGATTAGTACATACAAGTATGATTAGTACATACAACTATGATTAGTACATACAAGTATGATTAGTACATTCATGTATGATTAGTACAGTATGATTAGTACATACAAATATGATTAGTACATACAAATATGATTAGTATACAAGTATGATTAGTACGTACAAGTATGATTAGTATATACTGGTATGATTAGTACATACAAGTATGATTAGTACAGTATGATTAGTACATACAAATATGATTAGTATACAAGTATGATTAGTACGTACAAGTATGATTAGTATATACTGGTATGATTAGTACATACAAGTATGATTAGTACAGTATGATTATTATATACAAGTATGATTGGTATATACAAGTATGATTAGTACATACAAGTATGATTAGTACATACAACTATGATTAGTACATACAAGTATGATTAGTACATTCATGTATGCTTAGTATATACGTATGATTAGTACATACAAGTATGATTAGTACAGTATGATTAGTACATACAAATATGATTAGTATACAAGTATGATTAGTACGTACAAGTATGATTAGTATATACTGGTATGATTAGTACATACAAGTATGATTAGTACATACAAGTATGATTAGTACAGTATGATTATTATATACAAGTATGATTGGTATATACAACTATGATTAGTACATACAAGTATGATTAGTACATACAGTTGCGTGCCTTATGTTTATTACTCTCAATGTAGTTGCATTAAGGTCACGTACATATTATATTTATTGGTTTTTATGCTCCATTTGTAAATACACACAAGTAGTAGCTATAGGAAGAAACTTACGGTCTGCAGAGTTTTGACATTTTCACTCACCAAATATGTCAAACGTCTCTAAAAATGATCTATTAAACTGTTTAAAAAAAGTATAGCAAAATTCATTAACTAAACATTTCTACTGACTTAACTTAAAGTAAAAGAACGTCGTCATGGAAAATGGCACATCGAACATGTAGTTCTACCGCATCAAAGGTATTAGGATTGATGCGAATGCTTATATATTGTATCTCGAAGAATGTTTAATTATATGTGTCTATCCTACATGCGTCCATTTTTTGAGTATGCTTGAATTACATGGAATTTGTGGTATCAAAGTGCAAACAGGTTATAAAACATTTCATTTCTTCGATTATACGAAAAGAATACTTTGGAAATAGTACAATATGAAGCAGCCTGCATAGTAACTGGACTAACTCGTCCTGTATTATACATCGTTTGTAAGCTGAAATAAAATGGATTTCACTATCCGATAGGAGACAACTGCAAAAGCTTACTGTGTACAAAGTTAAATATGATACAAATCCAAGCCACTACTGCTCGGAGAAATGAAATTGTTAATAATTCGTTTGCAACGTAATCTCTGGAACAAATTACTAATAGCGTTTTCGAAAATCAGAATAAGAGGAAACTTTAACTTCTGTTTTTCTCAATACAAATGTTTCAAAACACTGCTTAACTGGTCAACGATTTTTGACTGGTTTACATGCCAGAATACGAAATTATTTCAGTAATAATGATATTAACTTAAAACATTTACGAGAATCAACCAATTGCGATGGTGGTTCTACAGTAAAAGACGCTGAACATTTATGTTTCAACTGTACTTTATTTCGTACACGACGACTTCGTCTGTATCAATCAAATCGTACATTGTACCCATTAAATGTAAACACAAATCGTTTTGGTTGCAAACTTCAACGCTTGTGAGATGAAAATAAGCATAATTTATGCTTTCTGAAGTAGTTTTATTTTTCTGACTGACTCTCTTCTACTCGAACAAAATATTACTTCTATACTTCTTATTTCTTAGTACCTAGATGTTTGTTTTATCTTTCTCACCACCTCTGGTGCTATCATGATAATATATAGAAATATAAAGAGATCGGACAGGGAAAGTAGCATTCAAGGAGGACAGTCAACCACAAAACACAGAAACAAACACGCAAACAGACAAACTTATATGTTAGCTCTATAATTCTCTAACTTTGTATTATAATATTTTGCGGGGAAGGGCATTAACTAATATTGTTAGAACGTGTAGGCTTCAGTTCCTTTTACTACTTTTGGGGAAGGGACCTTTTGGCCTAAATTAGGGGTAAATCCATGAATGGGAAATGAAATTTCCAGACGTAAGTTTGAAAAACGGGGCAAACTGCATGATTTTAAAAGAAATTTGGTTGCGGAAGTGGCCTTATACAGGCCGCTGCAAAGAAGGGTAAAACGACCATAGTAGCCTATACCTGTTGCAATTTATATATTATCAAAAACATAATAATGTTTAAATTTCTCATTTTTGATTGCAGCGTGGAAGCGGCGAAAGATGAATACCTGTCCATTATACAAGTGACAGAAGACTTTGCCCCAATGGACGATCCAGATGGCATATTCTTTGACTCCAGAATATATCGTGCAAACAAAGAGGTATGCAGCAGTTCTTTGGTACCACTTATTATAGCAGTAATCTGGCATTTTTCCAACTGTATATACTTTTCAGACTGTAAATCGGGCACTTAATGTTGCCTAGTTTGTTGGAGGATAGCCTGGAGGGCATATGTATGGCTAAAAATTATGTTTAATTCGGATGATAATATGGTAAGAGTGAGGTTTGGTGCATCCTAGAACCTGGTTTACCCCGCCCCTAACCGCCACCCCCAGCGACATTTTTTGTCAATGGCATTACAAGACGGTGTCCCTTTTGCCAACCGTTTTATATTTGTGGTGTCGCATATCTTGTTTCTATGTCTCTGTAATTGTTGTTTCTATATCTTTGTTATTGTTGTTTCTATATCTCTGTTATTGTTTTTTCTATATCTCTGTTATTGTTGTTTCTATATCTCTGTTATTGTTGTTTCTATATCTCTGTAATTGTTGTTTATTTTGAATGCGTGCCTTTGATGGACCGTCTTCTGTGAATGCTACATTTCCTGTTGGAGTTGTATACCTACTTATATAAACGTATGTACCTAAGTGGGCATGGCAAGACATTCAAGAACGTTACACCTACCATCTTGGTTATAATTGGCACGTCATGTATCAATATAAGTTGTACATACATTTAGATGCTGAACTTATCATTTTACAACGCACTGCATTCTTGTTGGTTGATCCATTCATTTACTGTTTGTCACTATGTTGTCCTCTTTGGTTGTGGGATATCTGAACAGAGTGCGGACACTATGATGACGTCTACCTATATCTTGAAAGTGATAAGTTAACGTTTATTATTTGACTTCAATATTGTCTTGTCGTGCCCTTAACGGTTTATTATTTTGTTGTTATGGTTTCTGCCAAGTCACTGAGTGCTTGCTTTATGGTTGATAAGTTGGTAGGTAGTTGGTAGTTGGCAGTTGGTTATTCGAATAACCAACTACCAACCAGTTGCCAGTTGGGGATTCGTTTGTATTATTATAATAACAAGGGAATTTGTATGTCTTACTCAAGATTATATGTTAATACAAATAATCAACAACAAAAGGGAAAATTTTAATGTAAAATCTGAATCCCCAACTGGCAACTGGTAGCCAGTTGGTTATTCGTTGCGAATAACCAACTCAACTGGACATTTTGAACCGTCGACTGGCGAGAAAAGAAAACGATAAATTGATGAACAAAAATGACAAAGATGTGATTTTAATCAATATTAAAAGATTATTCACTGCATTTATTTATAAAAAATAATAACTTATACAACAAATCCGAATCCCCAACTGGCAACTGGTAGGTAGTTGGTTATTCGCGGCGAATAACCAACTGGATATTTTGAATCACCAACTGGCACGTAAATTCAATAAACTGATGAACAAACGCGTCAAACATGTGCTTATGATCAATATAACATGTTTTCTTCATTGCATAGATATAAAAAAAATTTATAGTAGCGACTTATACAAAAATCCGAATCCCCAACTGGAAATTTTGAATCACCGACTGGCATATAAATTCTATAAATTGATGAACAAACGCCGAAAAGATGTGATTTTTATCAATACAAACTGTTTATCATGGCATACATTAATAAAAAAATAATAAAATAGCGACTTATACAACAATTCCGAATCCCCAACTGGCAACTGGTAGGTAGTTGGTTATTCGCCGCGAATAACCAACTGGATATTTTGAATCACCAACTGGCACGTAAATTCAATAAATTGATGAACAAACGCGTCAAACATGTGCTTATGATCAATATAACATGTTTTCTTCATTGCATAGATATAAAAAAATAATATAGTAGCGACTTATACAAAAATCCGAATCCCCAACTGGCAACTGGTAGGTAGTTGGTTATTCGCGGCGAATAACCAACTGGAAATTTTGAATCACCGACTGGCATAAAAATTCAATAAATTGATGAACAAACGCGGCGCATTGTTTATTGAAAAACTCACATCGTCATAAATTTATTGAATATACTTGCGAGACGTTTTTTTCTCATCCAGAAATCAATCTTAATTATATGTCTGTCGAGAAATTTTAGAGATATTGGATTTATTGTATTAGTCGTATCTAATTATTTTTTTAGAACATGTGCAATAAATAAACAGTTTATATTAATCAAAATCACTTATTCCCTGTGTTTGTTAATCAATTTACCAAATAGTTTCGACAGTCGGTTATTCAAAATGTCCAGTTGGGATTTCGGAATTTTTGTATCAGTCATTATTAAATTTTATTGTTTTTATAATTGTATGCAATAAATAAATAGTTTATACTGATCAAAATCACATCTTTGTCGTGTTTGTTCATCAATTTATTAAATCAACATGCCAGACGGTAATTAAAAATATCCAGTTGGTTATTCGCCGCGCGTTGCTGCCAGTTAGAGATTCAGATTTTTTTGTATAGGTCATTATTTTATCATTTTTTATAATTGAAAGGCAATAAATAAACAGTATTTATTGATCAAAATCACATCTTTGCCGCGTTTGATCATCAATTTATTGAAATTATATGCCAGTCGGTGATTCAAAATTTCCAGTTGGTTATTCGCCGCAAATAACCAATTGCCTGCCAGTTGCCAGTTGGGGATTCGCATTTTTTTGTATATGTCGCTAATATATATATTTTTTTTATATCTATGCAATGAAGAAACATGTCATATTGATTATAAGCACATGTTTGACGCGTTTGTTCATCAATTTATTGAATTTACGGGCCAGTTGGTAATTCAAAATATCCAGTTGGTTATTCGCCGCGAATAACAAACTACCTACCAGTTGCCAGTTGGGGATTCGGAATTGTTGTATAAGTCGTTATTTTATTATTATTATTAATGTATGCAATGATAAACAGTTTGTATTGATCAAAATCACAACTTTGTCGCGTTTGTTAATCAGTTTATTGAATTTATATGCCAGTCGGTGATTCAAAATTTCCAGTTGGTTATTCGCCGCGAATAACCAACTACCTACCAGTTGCCAGTTGGGGATTCGGAATTGTTGTATAAGTCGTTATTTTTTTTTTTATTAAGGTATGCAATGATAAACAGTTTGTATTGATCAAAATCACAACTTTGCCGCGTTTGTTAATCAATTTATTGAATTTACGGACCAGTTGGTAATTCAAAATATCCAGTTGGTTATTCGCCGCGAATAACCAACTACCTACCAGATGCCAGTTGGGGATTCGGAATTGTTGTATAAGTCGTTATTTTATCCAAAAAAAATTAATGTTTGCAGTGATAAACAGTTTGTATTGATTAAATTCACATCTTTGCCGCGTTTGTTCATCAATTTATTGAATTTTTATGCCAGTCGGTGATTCAGTTGCCAGTTGGGGATTTGGAATTGTTGTATAAGTCGCTATTTTATTATTTTTTTTAATAATGTATGCAATGATAAAC
The DNA here is from genome assembly GCA_037043455.1 of Cyrtodaria siliqua. Classification (NCBI taxonomy): domain Eukaryota; kingdom Metazoa; phylum Mollusca; class Bivalvia; order Adapedonta; family Hiatellidae; genus Cyrtodaria; species Cyrtodaria siliqua. The sequence continues at coordinate 51,924 of JAWPHD010007582.1, forward strand.
AGTTTGTATTGATCAAATTCACAACTTTGGCGCGTTTGTTAATCAATTTATTGAATTTATATGCCAGTCGGTGATTCAAAATGTCCAGTTGGTTATTCGCCGCGAATAACCAACTACCTACCAGTTGCCAGTTGGGGATTCGGAATTGTTGTATAAGTCGTTATTTTATTATTTTTTTATTAATGTATGCAATGATAAACAGTTTGTATTGATCAAAATCACATCTTTGCCGGGTTTGTTCATTAATTTATTGAATTTATATGCTAGTCGGTGATTCAAAATATCCAGTTGGTTATTCGCCGCGAATAACCAACTACCTACCAGTTGCCAGTTGGGGATTCGGATTTGTTGTATAAGTTATTATTTTTTATAAATAAATGCAGTGAATAATCTTTTAATATTGATTAAAATCACATCTTTGTCATTTTTGTTCATCAATTTATCGGGTTTTTTTCTCGCCAGTCGACGGTTCAAAATGTCCAGTTGAGTTGGTTATTCGCAACGAATAACCAACTGGGGATTCAGATTTTACATTAAAATTTTCCCTTTTGTTGTTGATTATTTGTATTAACATATAATCTTGAGTAAGACATACAAATTCCCTTGTTATTATAATAATACAAACGAATCCCCAAATGGCAACTGGTTGGTAGTTGGTTATTCGAATAACCAACTGCCAACTACCAACTACCTACCAACTTATCAACCATGCTTGCTTTGTGTCTTTATGTGATTTTTTATATTCATGTATACATGACCATCTTTGTGTTTGTCTTATATTGTCTATTAATTCTACCTAGTTTGGTAGATAAAATAGCCTGGCGGGAATTTCTTTATTTACCTTGTCCCGTTTTATTGAGATGACAACAGGGTAAGAGTGAGGTTTGGTGCACCCTAGAACCTAGTTTAAACTACGAGGACCTTGTTGCCACAGACCGTTCCATTGAGGTACCGGATTATCAACCCGTTTGTGATTGTGATGTCGTTTTTTCTCTAGTTTCTCCTGTTATTGTTGTTAGTTTGTATGCATGTTTGCAATTAACTGTGTTCTGTGAATTCTATATTCCCTTGTTCGACTTTAATACCTACTTTTATTTTAATAGCAGGCCATTTGCATTTTTCCTGGATCCGTTCGTACCCCCAACCTAATGTGATAAAAGAGTTATACCTTTATGTAATTGTTATATTGCCATCGGATAATTGTTTTGGGACATCCGATATGAAAAAGATAATCGAATCAAGAGGTGAAATCCTTTATTATCCGGTATAAGTATTTTAGAATGAACACTGATAATGACTCGTGCTGGGAGCCAGTTTTTCCTGCAGAATTAGTTAATTTATCCGTATTTTGCGGTTTAAGTCATTCGACACGAGCCGTCCGCTACAGTATACACCATATATCATACTTGTCAATTACTTTCATATTGTAGATTAAACGCTTATATAAATTGTATACCGATTAAAACGTAATCGCATTTTGAAGGATATTGAAGGATAAGCATGACGAAGTTGGACTACGTTTGTTTTTAACATGTGATTTATGCGTGAAATGTTTTCAAAATAGTGGTGCTATAATAAGAGACAAATACAGAAGTCAGTGTGTGTATAAAGGTTAGAACCGATGCATTTTGACAATTACCAGAGATGAAGTTTATGAAACTTACGGAGTAGTCGAAATACAGTTTCTTACTTGAATTGCCGTATCGAGAAACAATGGTATTTACCTTTTATTTATATTATACTCATACTGGCATTCATTCATTTTGTATCCTTCTTAAAATGTTACCTACCGTTTCGTCACAGATATTGACTAAACACGACTGTCAAAAAAAACATAAAAACAAAAAAAAAACACAAAAAAAAACAATGACAACAATGACTATGATAGCGGAGGTGGTACCCTTGACCGTCATTACGTACACCTCATTTTGGTTAAGTTTATTCATTGGCTCCTGTTCTAAACCATCAATAGCCCTAATTTATTCAAATGTCATACAAAGAGACATATAGTTGATTCTGGTTAAGGCCTTATTAATGCTATGCTTCTTGGCTGTCATGAGCTCCGTTTCTCCAAATGCAGTATATTCTATAAATTTCATACACAGTTATGCAAAAAGTAGGAGTGTAGCATTGAATGACCACAGTCAAGCAGAAACACGCATGAATGACCACAGTCAAGCAGAAACACGCATGAATGACCACAGTCAAGCAGAAACACGCATTGAAACAAACAACACTCAGAAGGATAAATAAAAGGCAAGACATGTAACATTACAATAGGCTACCGCCTTGGAATTGTCAGTTGCAAAACGGCCGCTGGATGTTTTTTGTTGTTTTGTGTGTGTGTGTGTGGTGGTGGTGGTGTGTGTGGGGTGGGGGGGGGGGGGGTTAAACCAGGTTCAAGGGTGCACCAAACGTCCTTTTACCCTATTGTCATCCCGCTAAAACAGTGTAAATAAACAAATCCAGGCTATATCCTCTAGCAAACTAAGCAGTAGTAATAGGCGATGTAAATATAATACAAAGATGTTCATATGTATAGCACAACGATGATCATATATATATGAATATGTATAACACAACGATCACGACTGTTCCCCGCTTCATTTATCTCCGTTACTCTTAGTCACCAGTATCCATATACTCTTCAACATGTAGATGGGTATCATATAGTAATGAAAAATTAGGTCATCACGACTTTGTCATTGTTTACTGTCTTGTCATTATTTTATTACCTACGTTTCAGAGTCACCAATAGACAAACACATTACGGAAAAAGAAAGCTTTGATTCCGGAATAAGCTATGTTTTAAGTCGCAAACGTTAGACCTTTTTTATACTTCATTGATAATGGCTGGCATATGCGCCAGTCACCTTGGTCCATTTCTAAATTAGCTATAGCCTCAGACATTTCAGTAGGAATGCATGTGTAAACATCATCTGCATATTACACAAAGTTAGTCTCATACAGTCCGTCGTCAAGGACGTTGACACAATACAGTATTTACTTCGTAAATGCTACTTAACAATTTACATAATTATATTTTGGTGATAGTAAAGGATTGGTAAGCTTTATTACCATATTCAAATTTGGTGCGTACATACGATAACAACTGCATATAATAACACACGTAAGCGTTTTGTATATTTTCCCATGATTACAGGGGGAGTTAAGCTTTTAGTAATATCTAGGCAATAAAGTTGCTCAGGTTATCATGTTTGTTCTTTATTTTTTTTCAAATACGTAGACATTAAATTATATCTTACATACTAAGCTATCTTTAGGTACTATTTTCGTATTTCTTTGAAACAAATGCGATTGAAAATATATTGACATTTATCTCATGTTTCTTGTCCGAAATCTTCTGATCAAATGTTTGCCTTGTTTTTCCCTGATGATGACACAAGCTAATTCTCGAAATGAAAGGACGTTTGAAATATTCTATAATTATCAGCAAGTTCGTATTTTGCAATCATGACTATATCTTTGAGTTTCTGATTACAGTCGAGTTTAGGCCATTTAAGAACTGGGGATAGAATTGGGTGTCCCCGATTCTACTGAATCCATATCATATTAAGATGTTTTTCGTCTTTTATCCAGTGAAATTTCACATTTGAACCTGCGTTACCGTATACATATGTAAAGATAACTCGTTGATTCGATGTGTGTAAGGTGTGTTCAGGAAGACACCATGAACCTGCGTTACAGTATACATATGTAAAGATAACTCGTTGATTCGATGTGTGTAAGGTGTGTTCAGGAAGACACCATGAACCTGCGTTACAGTATGCATATGTAAAGATAACTCGTCGATTCGATGTGTGTAAGTTGTGTTCAGGAAGACACCATTCTAGCATATATACTAGCGGTCAATGAAAACGTACCACAACACAAACCCGTTTAAAAGTTAGAATTTGAGATATTTTGACAAAATATGATATAAACCATATAACGAGTCAACAATTAACTTTTTTTTGTACGTGCATATCTAGATTTAGTGCATTCCACAATGGTTTTATTACATGCACGTGCCTTTCCGGTTTTCTTCAATTACTTCGCTAAGAGAAATCATTTTCTCAAAAGCATTCATGGCATAATAGTCAGACGTCAAACAATAAAAAGGCAAGTAAAAACAAATGGAATGTTTTCCGAGACCGATTAATGCAGCCTGAAATTTAGTGAAACAGTTTTCTTTTTATGAATATTCACAGTCAAAAATGTTAAATGACACTGCACAGACAGATACACATGGATGTCGCAGACAGAAGCACGTGGATGGGTACTAAACATTCATACGAAAATATATCATTGCCAATAATTCTAACATAGTTTTTACAATTTATTAATTCCGGTTAAGTTTATTTGGCTATCAGTTGCAAATGTGACACTGCCTTTTTCAACAAAGGTTCTGTTTTCCCCCTGTGTATTCAAAGCGATGAACGCATGTCCCATTGTTCCAATGTACACTATATGTAAAGCAAAAATATATGTTTATGGATTTCGATATCACGGGCTTACATTCCGATTCTTTGCAGCAACGCCTTCCTGCGGACGCCAGGAAAATACTCCAAAAGGATCCAAGATACAGAACTGGAAAGGAAGTGAGCTATGTAAGTAATGGTTCACGTAGATGCATGGTAGAGAATAATGATAAGAATAGGCGTTACCCTGACATTGTGGGGTCCAATATTGTGTAACGTGTAGGTGTAAGGCAGCAAGAGTTATTGTGCTTTCTCCAACGTTCCTTGGTGGGCCTTAATCAAACCTCGTAATTTATATTTCGTCACACTTAATTATATGGAGATATAGATAGATAGATTTATTTCGGCAAAAATACAGATGTACATACATGGTTAAGAAAACAACATAATGTATAAAATAAAATTAAATGTATGCATGAGATATAAACCATGATTTGCACATCAAAGCCAAGGAAAACACAAAAAAAGAAAATGATTTTCTCTTATTTCCATTGTGGTCCTTGATAATGATGGCGTGACACAGAGATGAATAATTATCACGTTAACTATCCAGCATGTAATACTTTTTTTTAACTTTAGCACATGCGAGGCATAAGTATCACATCTTAACTATTAGTTATTAAATAGACAGTCACACATACTACAATGTTTTCACTAAACACTGCTATTATTATTATTATTACTATTATTATTATTATATGTTCAGCTTCACCTCGTATTGCGTAGTATTAAGGCGTTTGCGGAGTATCCAACATGGATGCAGCGGCAGCTGAGTCGGGTGGGATGGTACGAAGCGTAAGTACATTCTTAATAAGGTTTAGCTTACTACGTGGTCTAAGTATAAGTGAAGTACAACTGAGGCATTTACTTGAGGCATCAAAAACTGAGACTGAATCCACGTTATTACCTGGTGTGCTTTTCAAAATGTAAACTAATGTTTTCCAAATAGCATAAAGCGGCATAACCAAGAAACGTTAAAAGGCATTTTTTCTAGAGTTGTTTCAAAAGTGGTAAATGTATATCAAACACTGAAGACTGGACCCAGTATATTCCCTGGTGCGCTTTTCAAAATGTAAACCAATGTGTTTAATAGCATAAAGCGGCATAATCCAAACACATTAAAAGTTTTCGCTATATATAACTTTTGTCTCCCTTGCCAATTCGTGCCGTTAAGCGGAATAATCCAGATACATTTAAAGTGTTCGCTATATTTGAATTGTGTTTCCCTTGCTAAATTATCTTAAGTTATGGAAGAGTGTTGCCTCTAAACAGTTTTTATGAATATATTTATGAAATTTGAAATCGGCTTATACGTTCTGGTGTGTATGGGATATATTTGTTAATTCTTAATTGTCTCATCTAGTTACGAGCCAAAACGAGCGATAGTACGACAAGGTCAACCTCCACATGCATTCTACTTCATACTTTCAGGATCAGGTGAGCTCCTATTTTCATCATTTCCACTACAACCTTTCTTCATAGTCAAAGTAGTTATTTAAGTAGAACAGGAAATGTATCATTCACAGAACACAGAAAATTAATACGGGTACCACCATGGAACGGTCAGTGGCAAAACGGCGGCATGGTTTTTAACCCAGGTTTAAGGGTGCACCAAACCTTAGTCTTACCCTATTGTTATCCCAAATAAACGTGTGTAAATAGAAAAATTCCCGTCATGCTATATCCTCTAACATACAAGGTAGCATTAATAAGCAATATAAGTATTACACGAAGATGATCATGTATATATGAATATAAAGAAAACTACAAAAGTCTAGAAAACCACAAAGCAAGTACTTAGTGACTCGGCAAAAGCCAGAACAATAAGAGGATATACTGTTAAGGGCGCTACAAGACAAGATTGAAGACTAACATGTAACGTTACCATCCCTTCTGGATTTAGGTAAACACCATCATATGGTCTACAATCTGTTTGGTCATCTGGTTATCGCACAATCAAAGAGGTGCTACCTATATCTAAATGTTTACATGTATTGTTGCATGTTTATTATTGATTAAAGGAACATTGGATACTTTTATTTGGACTTAATTCAAAGTTTGGATATAAGTGAAAAACTGGATTTGTGTATTCTGTAAGTGAATATTTTATGTAAATAAATTTGTTAATTATAATTTTGTGTTGCTGGTTTTGCTTCCTTTCTTGTTACATTTTACTCGTAACAGAGGAACGTACTGTAAATGGGTCAATCTCTTTCTAACAAGTTAAATAATGATTGTATGAAAGTAATCATGACCAAGTATCTGACAATATTTGAAAATCAGATCACCATATAAATCAGGTTGTGACAGCCCGTGACAGTCCGTGTCGCAGAAGAATTTTATGTGAATGTAAATGTAACATCATCATTTAAATTCAGGGAATCTAATGTTTACAAGAATATTCACGTAATTACTACAAGAATTTGTTTACCTAAAGGGCAAACTGACTTATACAACGATGTTTTCCCAATAATGGAAAACATCCATTCTGGTTTAGAGAAAGTTCAGAAGCTGTAATTATTGCCTCTAAACAATAACAGAAGGGCAACACAGACAAACGATTCAAAGTACAGCTATGTTTTTGAGTTTATGATTTAATGAAGAAATTCTATATTTTGTCTTGTCAGCACTTCATTTTGGAGTTGATCTTTACCAAAATTGGTCAGTATTAATACTGATAATTTGAAAACCACTTTAGGGGAAAATGAACACCAGAGTTATTGCCCTTGATTTATTGAAAAATGCTATTAATGCTTTGTTAATCATTAGTTCTTCATTTTTCATCTGATCTTAACCAAAAAATATTGAGAATGTCAATAAAAGCTTTGACAGGCCATATCTAAAACCTCTCTCCCAAAATGCTGCGAGTCTTCGCCGCCACCCCCATATTTGTTAATTATTTTATTTATGAGTTGTTTGAGTCATAGAAAAAAGCACGGACACAATTTGCAATGTTGGATAAGAAACAGCAGAGTCATAGCCATTAAATTAGTTAAAAGCCTTTATTGTGTTAACACTAGCTCCACCTTGAGTTTAATTATGACATAAACATATACTAAAGCGAAAAAGAAACGCAACTCGGGAAGTTCCGCTATATATTTTATGTACAATATGTTGCTGTTAATCGAATGGTACATGGCTACGTAAGACCTTTTCCTTCGGAAAAAAGGCTAAAACAACACATAACACTGGAAATAGCATTCAAAGTTTCATTACTGACAGAATACGCGTTTGGCTCAAGCATGTGAGCAAACTTAGATGCAAAATCCTGCAAACTATTTACGTTAAATACAGTACTGAAATGGCTCAAATTTTCAAAGTGGAACTTCAACATTTATGAATTTCTTGTAACAAAGTGTACTATGATTAAAACGTCTACAACATCACAGTTGCAACTTTTGTTTTTTTACAAAACATCTTGGGATTACTTTGGAATATAATTGCGTTTCTTTTTCGCTTCAGTATATATATTATGAATAGTCAAGGACATTTTTACATATTTTACATACTTTTAACTTGTACAAACCGGAAAAAAAACACGGTCTGTTACTAATGAATGTCAGATAGCGTAAATTTCAATGTATATTCATTCGTTGTATAATAGAACATATATTTTAATTATTGTATACATTGGGCGGCTTAACCGCTAATAATGTGATATTGATCAGTACAGTGTGGTTGGTAGATTATAAACTCATGTTACCTGTCACTTTCGAATGCTTAATAGTTAAAAGCTGAGGTGGTCACATTCAGTGAAAAGTGTCGTTAAATGTCGATCTATACTGAGCAAAATAAATTTAGCACATAACCTGCACGTCATTTTGTAAACAAATGTGGTGATAAAAATAAGGCAAATAAAATGGGAACATCCTTTTATAGACTATCAAAAACGTTCCCATTTCAATGAAAAGGGAGGTAATTTTAAAATTACGAAATTTGTTTGAGAATAACAATCGTTAGTGAACAATTTCAGCGTTCTTTAAACAATGACAGAATGGGCCATTAATGTCAAGCCAAATATTAAATTTGTTTAAAGCGATACTTGTGTATAATGCAATAAGTTGGTTTTAATATATGGGAGGTAATTCTGATACTTCGCTTAGAAAATAATAAAATAACACATTACTTTTGAAAATCATATCCTTATCTAGCATTTCTAATATCTTCAAACAAGTGTATCAATATTCATGTGTTTAATATATGTCCCATAAAAGTCGTGCTAAACTTTTTTTGTTCAGTATATTTATACCCTTAACAAAAAGCAAGTTAATGTGTATGTGTTTTAAATAGATGTCCCTTAGAAAACATAACTAAAATGACATGAATATGCTAGGAAGGTTAAATAACGAGAATATAAAGAATGTACTTTTCAGTAATATCAGCGATGGGGTAAACGAAATGAGGTGTCTAATCCGTATGTTTTCTCAAAAGAAATTTAGTTCAAAATACAAATGTACTTTTAGCAGGTAATGCGCTCACAGACCATGATTTCATATAGCGAGTATCCAACAAAGAAAAAACTGTTGTGTGAGTTATGAATATATTATTTAATAGTATTGCATATGATAATGTGTGAACTACCATTTTATTTTTTATATAATTATATGTATTACATCTGTTTACATTTATTACATGTTTACAGTCGTGGTGACGTCTTTCGACCGAACATCTGGTGGGACCACGTTTCTTGTAGCCTTGCATAAGGGGATGTCGTTTGGGGTAAACCATTTCACATTCATGATATCTGTCATATATAAACTGGAACCCAGAATATTAGCTAGAAATTTGCTGCTAAAAGTACAGGCAGTATATTAAAATCCTAAGTACCAAAGACAAATGTCTTGAAATACCATACCAACAGTTATTTTGTTTTGTAGAAAATGTCGATTCAGTACGAAATATGAGTAACTCTGTTTAAAGTTTCTAGTTTAACGAGGTGTCGCATTTGTAACCCACAAACCACATAACATTTTGACTGAGGGATAGGGTCGGGACGGGTGCCTTTCCATCGCAGCGGGTGCCTTGGTTGATCTTTGTTCGTTGGAAATAAACACATCTATTTTTCATACTTCATTTCACAATAGAGTTCCATATGGCAACATGCCCGAATTAGTTAGATGGGATTTGAGAGTCTTTGAGAAAAGAAAATCCATGAAGCATAATATTAAAACGTGTGTTTCTCGAGCGAGCACGTACGTTTTTGTCCTCGATGTTGTTCAGCTGCTCATCGACGACACACAATAGGTTATTCAGAGTCGACGCAGAGAGAGGGGAATGCTACATAGGAATTCTGGAACCTGCTCTACTCTTACTTTCGAATATCTTCATTTGATTAACGTGCTCAGAGAATAGACTCGGTGGATACACGGGATCGTCCGGTTTACGTCCTCATCCAAAGGACGAGTAAGCGGGAAAGGTCTTGTCCAAAAACATATCGACGAAACCGTGTTGCACCGTTGAGACTTGAACCTGGGCCATCCGGTTTCAAATCCACCGCTAGCCCACGCCAGCCCCTGAATAAGAGAGGAAATATAGTGTGTTGATCAGCTAAAAATTACAGAAACTGGGTCCTTTCAAAAAAGTACAGTACAGTGGTGGTGGTGTTACTCAGAGATGTACATCATCGTGATACTCGCAAGTATGCAAATTGTCTTGTAATGTCTCAAAAAACCCGTGCTCTTACAGTAACGTTAATATTTACCTCCCAGGAACTTGCTGTCATCAATAGAAGCAGACGACAAGCGACTGTCAGTACAGGGATGACAACTGAACTGCTATGTATCTCCGCAAAGGTAACTCTATTTATGAAACAGGGATTGTTGGTGTTGTCTGTGTGTAACTTTAAGAAATAATATATATACTGTAGGGGGTGTGGGAGTGGGGGCGGAGTGGGTATTTAGAAACGCTAAACTGTTCATAAACACAAATGTTACTAATACAAGGCTGTACAAGACTGGCATAATCAACTACAACCTTCAGCTCTTGGTTAAGGGTCCCAACATACGACAACAAACATGCGCATTAAGGCGGTCTATGTTTTAAGTCTTATCTGCAGATGATCGATCAAAGACACCTATCCAAATTATCACCACAATATGGAGCCTACCTGATTATACCTTCATTTTTTATATTTCCGTAACCTTGATTTTTTTTAGAAAAATACCGATATTTTAGTCATAACATTTAAATTAGTCGTATTTGTTGTATGGATGGACGGATTCTTAAGCTGTACTATAGTTTCTATAGTTGGATGATATAATGTGTAAAAAAAGTTTTGGACCATGGCGGTGTTCGAACCCGTACAATGATCGCTGAACCTTGACATTCGACCATAACCCTTATTATCTCAGTTGATAATTCACAATAGATCAACAATCAACAATAATTATCGTTTACAATGAAAGTTTGCGAAATAAGAATAATCTTTTTATTGGTTACTGGAATGTGTCCGTAACTGTTACTTTTAATGGACTTTGCAACATTTTCTACAGACCCTTTGTGTGTTCGCGATATTTTTTTGCAATCAAATCTTCTTTGGAATTTGATGTTTCTGGTATCAAATTAACCGGGTATGTTAGACCTTGGTTACTAAAAAAAGATACTTAAATTCTGTCCAGTAGTTTTATTTTTATATGACTTTATATATCCCGGTCCAAAACTTTTTTTACCGAGTATATAATGTGTATATTAAAAACACACTGCAAAAAGGAGTTTTTGTGTTCATGAAATGGGCAGGAAATATTTTATTGGATTACACAACTGAACTGGTGTGCTAACTACAGAAAACGTTTATGCATAAATGTATATTGTCAACAATGGCTAAACAGTATGCTATGTTGCTATATAACAGAATGAATATTTTATTTCAACTCTTCATACGTGTATCCGATGTTCGTTTTATCTACTTATTAATTTAAATACGCACAATCCGAAATCAACGAAAAGAAAAAAGGAAAAGAAAAAGCCTGGTTAATGTGGATTTATTCGCGAAATGAATGATTCTGTTGATAGGCAACTAGCAAATAAAACACATTGTATTTAAACTGTTAAAATGTATTTAAAAACAAATTAGTTCTTGAGTTTTTTATTGAATGATATAAGATTTTAAGATCTCCTTTTATGTTAAGAGTATTTGAAGTTTTTTTTTTAAAATAGTCCTTGAGTTACGCATTGCCATTATTTTATCATTTTTAAAAGCTGTCACACGAGATAATATGTAAACAATGATTTTGTAGTTAATTGTTGGGATCCTCAACCTATTCAACCAGCCATATTAACATAAGTTGAAAGGCGACATAACACCATTAGTTCTCCACTGTATACAATGTGCCGATTGAATATTTAAATTTAATAAATATCTTTCTTTATTTGTATGATTTATTTGAAGAAAGTATTTTCATTGACATTTTCTTTGACATAATACTTGAAGACACTTGTGAGTTCGTGTCGTTTTAAACATTAATGAACCGTGTGTTAGGTATAAAGTACGTGTAATGGACATGTTTACATAAGAAAGTTATTATCAAGGTGTACATTGTATCTTTAAGTTAGTAGTGCACTTCATGGTAGCTTGGAAGAACTGCAGCATTCAAGTGCAGCATGCCTTGAATGCATGCATGTCTGCCTGGACGAAGTGTGATTAATTGATACTAAATTTAAAAAAAATTATTTTGTTATTTTGAAATATTTATACTATAAGTGACAAATAGGATTATTTTTTCCCTTTTGGGAAGTTCAACGTTTTTTCCTAATTAGCTGAGTGTTTTTAAGAGAATAAAAGGGGAATACAATTATTTTGCATCTACCAGTCCCTGTGATTCTTAGGGGTACGTTCTATTTTGGATCAGTCTTTATTGTACCCACTGATGATTTAAATGTTTTACATCATTTTTAGTGCATGTTAGGCCACATATGACGTTCGTTGTTTTTTTGTGGTAGAGACAGACCACTCCATTTTTCCTGGGTAGAACCAGTACTGTATACCCACTGATGAGATTGTTGAATACAATTATGCACTTGTTCTTGATGTGCATGTTTTTAGTATGTTTTAATAATTAGCAAAATTGTGTTTCGTACTTTATATTATAATTATATCTTAGGTATTGTCATAGAAGTAAGAGGTGAGATATTTGTGTTGATATTTATAATCTTAAAACAATTAAAATTGTGCAACATACAAATCATTACGTTGTCATTATCATTATATATATATATATATATGCTGTCAGTGTATGTTTATTTAATATTCGATGTACATGGAAGATGAGCAAGGCATGTTCATGCCTTTTAGGCGCCATATAACCTTTTCATGTGTTGGTGCGCCTTAAAACCCCAATTCAATTCAATTCAATTCAAACATATTTTATTTGATTCAACCTTGTATCATGCTAATATATATACAATATAAATACAGGATTATAACGAAAGACAAATCTCATAGAATGGTTTTAATATGGCTTTCATCAAGAGCTCTTAAACAAGCTTCTTATATTGTTGTAGACAGTCTCAGACATAATCAGAAATCGTTACCTTGGTTATTCAGCATACTGTGATTGCTGTACAGGGCACGTTACCTTGGTTATTCAGCATACTGTGATTGCTGTACAGGGCACGTTACCTTGGTTATTCAGCATACTGTGATTGCTGTACAGGGCACCGTTACCTTGGTTATTCAGCATACTGTGATTGCTGTACAGGGCACGTTACCTTGGTTATTCAGCATACTGTGATTGCTGTACAGGGCTCGTTACCTTGGTTATTCAGCATACTGTGATTGCTGTACAGGGCACGTTACCTTGGTTACCCAGCATACTGTGATTGCTGTACAGGGCACGTTACCTTGGTTATTCAGCATACTGTGATTGCTGTACAGGGCACGTTACCTTGGTTACCCAGCATACTGTGATTGCTGTACAGGACACGTTACCTTGGTTATTCAGCATACTGTGATTGCTGTACAGGGCACGTTACCTTGGTTACTCAGCATACTGTGATTGCTGTACAAGGCACGTTACCATGGTTACCCAGCATACTGTGATTGCTGGCATTTTGTTTAGACTGACGCTTACGGTTGGTATTTTGTATTCCAGGATTTTGTTGAAATCTTCATGTCGGGTGGTATAAAGAGCGTCACAGATCCGGATCAAAATTCATTTATAAGGTAAACAAACTTACTTGAGTAAATGCTTTAGTAAAAACAACTGAATACAATAACTTTCTATTTAGATATGAATTATTTATAAGTAACACAATAGTTAAGGGTCTTTAAATTCAACCACGTATTTTTAAAAGCAACTCATACCTTGTATTTTACGATGTTTCCCCACTCGTACTCGATAACGTCGTCATGAACTATCTTACTTATAAGTAGGTATAAAACTCGAACAGGAGATGGAGCTTTCACAGAACACAGTCAACCAAACACACGCTTTAAAACAAACAACAATTACAATGTTAATAAGAATCAAGGTATGAGACATCACAACCACAAATGGGTTGACAATAGGGCTACCGCATTGGAGGAACGGTCAGTGGCAAAAGAATACCGCGGGGTGGGGGGTGGGGGGGGGGGTGCGGGTGTGTGTGTTGTGGTGGGGGGGGGGGGGTGCAGACAAGCTTGAATCTTTAACAAACAAGGTAGCATTAATTGGCAATATAACACATAGATCATGCATATATGAATATAAATAAGGAAAGCGTAGAAGAGTCACAATGCAAGTACTCAGTGTTTTGGCAGAAGCCAGAACAACAAGAAAACAAACCATTAATGGTACGACAATACAAGATTTAAGACAAACTTCACACGCTGCCGTTCTTGGATCAACCATTAAACATGCAGTGCGTTGTAAAATGATATAGAGGATGTTTGTTTTGTTCAGTGGAAGATGCAACTTTATTTCATCGAGTGAGCTCCCAAAACAGTATTTTCACGAGTGGCGTAGGAACGAGTGAGAATATTATTTTGGGAGCTCACGAGATGAAATAAAGTTGCATCTTCCACTGATAAAAACAAATTTTCTTTTTATTGTATGCTTCCATCAGTGATTTTGTGTCTATTTCACATTTATATTCCCCACCTGTAAATCTATTGTCCGTCTATCCGTCTGTCATGTTTGCAGTATCTAAAATTGGTAGCCCAAAGTTATGACTGCTTCACTACAGATCAGTAGTTAATACTTGACATAAAATAGTTCTGAAATTGTTTATTTCAGTAAAAAAAAAATCCGTGAAATAAACAAGAAAATTTATTTAAAAAGTTATAAATATATAGGTATCACGTCAAATATCCAACTATCAGCATGAAAATGCTTTAACATTATATTGTTAAAGGGAGGTAATCACTATAGAAAAAAGTAGTTCCAAAAACAGTGAAGTTTGAAAACCACTTTTATTTCATTGAGAAAATTATATAAATCACGGGAAAGCATAATATAAAGAGCCATTACCTCTTTTGATAAACGTGTTAACACGTTTAATAAACATTGTATGAAAGTAATTATGGCCAAGGATCTAATGAAGTGTGTCAATCACCTCACCATAGAAATCTGGGCCCGGTTTTATGAAACAACTTACGACAATTTTGATCGTAAGTTAATTTCTTAAATTCTTTACATTGATTTACAATTCACAAATGAACGCGATTTCATTTCATTTTCTTATCTGCACATAATGCACACATAATTGTCTACATTGAATGCTTAGGTGCAAAAATATGAACAGATTTAAAATTTGAGACTTATTGTAAGATGTTTAATAAAACTGGGCCCAGGTGTTGATATTTTTTGTTGCAGAAGAGGTCTTAAATTACTTCTATATTTTAAAGGTAGATCAAGGTTACTATACTAACATTTTGTAAAGATTTTTCGAATTTTATGGTAACTGAAGGCCTGATCGAACAGCTTTTTAGTTATACACATATTACGAATATTAACGTCCTTAGCTCGACTACAAGCTCTGGATAAACAAATAAGTTGAGAAATATAGACCCCATAAGAAGTTGCTCGGGGAACATCCCAGTGGGGATGGGATAATTAACAAAATCAACATTAAAATCATCTCTCTTGTCATAGGGTTTGGTAATTATTTTTCCATTTTCAATAGGAAAATGTAAACCTAGAAAAGAAGCAACAGTATCAGAATTATTAGCTTTGTTGAGTTGAGGTTCTTTAGGCTACATAGTGTTAACCATAGTAGAAAAGACTGACATAATCGTGTTTTATGTATGTAGACATTTTAGGGTCCCATTTTCATATGAGGTATATTTGGATATGTTGCGAACTGCCTTGCCGATTTTAAGATTATTTTCTCTTAGACTTAAAACTGAAACTGGCAGATATGCTCCAAACATAACTTATATAAATCAACGATAATGTACACCGTGTAATAGTACCGACATAGAAGACGAATCTCCTTTTATTTTAAATTGTCCTTTTTATGATCTCAGATAACTATTGTTAAAATACATGACAGACATCTTAGTTTTTTTTTTTTAATGTATTCGAGTGATGTAAACATCTAGTAAACAACAGTTCTCTAGGTTTGTCGGAGGTTTGTCGGAAAAACATTTACTACTTTAATTTATAATGTGAAAATACGTATGTAAAACGAATAGTAAAGTTTATATCTACATAAGACGATATTTGCATTGCATGTATATTGTTTGGATAAATTAATGTATCCAATTTCATTAAAGATCCAATTTGACCGGTTTAGGGTTGAAAATAATCTTTACATTATACGACTTGAGATGACAGTAAAATTAAATTGAATCAGCAAAATTGTACAGTTAATTGTTTAACCTTCGTAGTGGTAGAAGTTTTGTGGGAGTATATAGATCCACCATGGCATACGTTGACGTATTAAAAGTTATATTCATCGTAAAATATTCAATTACTTGACAATTACCCATTGATTATCGACGGACTGGATAACATATTAGTGTATTAAGACTGGTGAGCTTTACAAATTAAACTTCAGTTCGAGACACTACAAACAGTGAATAGCATTTTATAATCATTAAGATAGCGCATGGTATTATTTTGAACATTGTAACAAAATCGATGCCGCTACAGATAGACAACTGGCCCATAGCTCGAATTTCAAACGTCCTTCCTACAAGAGTATAAGCGCATGTCTAACAACAGCTATGTCTGTGAATAGCAAAGTAGCAAAATCAATGCTTATTTTTCATGTATTGTAAATACTGGTCAAACAAACAACGCAGATAGCGTATCGTTTTGTAAATTGAAATATCATTAGTAACAATAAATCATTATCCGTCAGTCTTAAACAGTATTAAAACTCACTGTTATACAAAGATATACAGTTCAAACAAAGCGTTGACAAACCTGACGCACTAAGTAGCACCTTAAACGCCGCGTATACTTGGACTGTAGGTGATTTTAGACCATTCATCGGTATCATGGCTGATAAAGGAAAACAAATAATGTGGGAATTAATAACAGACTGTTGACGAGTATTAATTACTTAAGTATAAAATCAATGGATTTTAATTGTAATTACAAACCTAGTACAAATAACGATACATAACTAAGCTAATCATTTAGCTGTTAACACTGGAAGTGATGTAGGCAGTGTTCTTCATTTGGAGTTAATAATTAATTATAAAGGAACAAAATGGAAAATGGAAAATGATACCATAACTGTTACTTTGACAATGCTATAATAAGTTTTATAAATATCAATCGAATCTTGAAAACGTGATATAATTACAAAGTTAATTAGTTTGGACATACTGTTTGGATATTCAGCCACAATGGAGAGAATCAGCCACAATGGAGAGAACTGTAACTAATGTTGTAGTAACTTGTAGTTCAATCCATTTGCATATGTTGCTATGAATATTGTGATGTTGAATTGATGTATTGTAACATATCTGCAATAAAATAGTATTAAACTGTTTGGATATGTACTAATGGCGGAGAAAAACGAGCCAACAGGTTTAAGTGAAGAGCATTTAAAGTTCATACATTGTAGATCCATACCGTTCCTGAAGCACTGGCCGATAGAATGCTTGGCCAGCAACCCACAAGCGTGCATGTTTCATTTCTTCGGGTAAGTTATCTTAATGTTACATAATAGTTTAATAGTTTATTTTCAAATTTCCAATAGGCTAACCGCCCATGAGGATATACATACACATATACATATATGGCTGACAGTTAAACTCAAGTCTTCAAAGGAAACAACAAATAACTAGAAATTGTTATTGTCCATTGGACAAAAGCGTATGGCTCCCCCACTCGCCCGAACAGGCATAATTGACGACTCTAGGTCCAACTGTTCTCTATTGATCTGAGATCGTTTTGATATTCAATATCCCTGTGACTGTATCGGGTAACCCGACCGACCCTATTTTTTTTAAGGGGCCGACCCTAAAACATGTGCAAAACATTAAAAAAAAAAAAAAATAATCATTAACAAAAAAAAAAAAAAAAAAAAAAAAAAAAAAAAAAAAAAAAAAATACGTTAGTAATTTTAAGTAGATGCTTAGCAACCAGGTATACATATGCAAGTAAACATACATATTATTAGCAACGCTACAACAATTTGTATTACATTCTTCAAAATATAGTTCAATTACTGGCAAACATAGTTTCGTTCCTTTTAGTAAAGGCTTCATTTATGAAAATGGCGGCGTTTCTTATTTCTTTTATACATGTTGAATTAACAAAACCATTTTATGCATATTCGGTCTATTCCAATAGTATTTTTTGATAAATTGTTTTCTCAGATCGGAGTATAAGGGGCATTCTAACACAAAATGAAACTCATCTTCTAAAATATTACAAACATAACATTTTCTCTCATTTATCGGTGTTCTGTTTGGTTTATTCCATCGTCCTCTTCTGTTTGTAATCTGTGAGATGAGACTCTTAATTTAGTCAAAGCAATTTTAAATTTTGATATGCTACATACTGTGAGGTATGGCTGAAATCTAAAACTACATATATTATTATAAAATAAAGCTCTACTTGAATCAGTTAATCTACTATTCCAATTTTATACAAAGTTGTCATTTAATCTTTGTTTAAATATGCATAAAAGTTGTACGTTACCAAGACGTTGCGTTAACCATATATCATTAATAACATTTCTCTTACTGAGGAAGCCCAGTTCTTTATATTTGGTTTGACATGTATATCATATAACATCAGATCATATATTTTCTTAACATATTTGTTTTCATTTCTGTTTAATAGTTTTAACCAATACTTTATGGTATTATAATGTCGCATAATAACCAGAGGTTTTCCACCCAATTCTCCGTATATAAAATCGTTTTGTGTTGTCTTTTTTACTCCCAAAATTCGTTTACAAAATTGTAAATGAACCCTTTTAATGTCATTCGCCTGATTGACCAACAATTCAGAATAGGAGTAATTAATTAATCAAATAAATCTATTCTATGTTCAACTGGTAATTCCGTAAATTTATAAAGACATTTATTCATTTTAAATATTGCCTTTAACGCTTAACCTACAAGTGTTGATTTAGCATATGCGAATGATCCTCCAGTTGTAAAAACATTACCCAGGCAGCTGAATATTAACAATATCTAGAACAGTATCATTGTAATAAAAATGAATATCTCGTGGCAGAGAACCGCCTTTTTTAAATATCATTATCTTTGTTTTTAAAGGGTTAACAACACGTTTCCATCTTTTGCAGTAGTTGCCATGCTATTTAAACTATTTTGTAAATCTTTCTTACTATTTGCAAAGATACATATAACGTCTGTTGGTTAAAATACAAATATAGAGTATACCCTTCCATGGACATACACAATACACTCGAGCCCTGTGGTCCTAATGGACATACGCAATACACCCGAGCCCGTTGTTCTTAATGGGCATACGCAATACGCCGGAGCCCACTGCTCCAAATTGACATACACAATACACCCGAGCCCGCCGCTCCTAATGGACATACACAATACACCCAAGCCCTGCCGCTCCTAATGGACATAAACAATACACCGTGCCCGCTGCTCCTAATGGACATACACATTACACCGAGCCCGCTGCTCCTATGGACATACACAACACATCCGACCCCGCTGCTCATAATGAACATACACAATACACTCGAGCCAGCTGCTCTTAATGGATATACACAATACACTTGAGCCCGCTGCTCCTAATGGACATACACAACACACCCGATTCCGCTTCTCCTAATGGACATACACAATACACCCAAGCACTGCCGCTTATAATGGACATACACCCTAATGGACATACACAATACACTCTAGCCCGCTGCTCCTAATGGACATACACAATACACCCGAGCCCGCTGCACATCCTAATGGACATACACAATACACCCGAGCCCGCTGCTCCTCATAATGGACATACACAATACACCCAAGCCCTGCCGCTCATAATGGACATACACAATACACACGAGCATGCTGCTCCTAATAGACATACACAATACACCCGAGCCTGCTGCTCCTAATGGACATACACAATACACCCAAGTCCTGCCGCTCATAATGGACATACACCCTAATGGACATACACAATACACTCGAGCCCGCTGCTCCTAATGGACATACACAATACACCCGAGCCCGCTGCACCTCCTAATGGACATACACAATACACCCGAGCCCGCTGCTCCTCCTAATGGACATACACAATACACCCAAGCCCTGTCGCTCATAATGGACATACACAATACCCACGAGCATGCTGCTCCTAATAGACATACACAATACACCATAGCCAACTGCTCCTCCTAATGGACATACACAATATATCAATGCCTGCTGATCCTATTGGACATACACAATACACCCGAGCCCGCTGCTCCTAATGGAAATACACAATACACACGAGCATACTGCTCCTAATGGACATACACACTACGCCCGAACCCTACTGCGACAATTTCTGCTTGATAATGTTTATGAAATAATTAATATCTCTCAAAAGTATTGAAAAGAAACTCAATGGTTATATAAGTTTACATGAACACACTGGTAGGTTTTAGAAACCTGTATTATTTGTATATGCAGTATTGATTAGAATCCTTTTGTCCTGTATTTGGACTTTCTATTTTAGCAGAGTAAATAATGTATTTGCATTACCACACATTGTTTTTACAATAGCACGTTTGCATTGTTAATTTCTAGTGTCGTTAATATTAAATCGATCGCACCTTATGTGGCATATATAACGTTAACTATAATACCCTCGAGTACTCTGGATTGTCTGACAATCACCTCGTGTAAACCATTGTTATCTGTGTAACTTATGAATACTTGCAGATCTAAAACCGAAATATATATTTTAAAATAATAAAATATGATATTTGAAATTGAATATTCAATTTGGTTGCAAAATAAGCTAAGAATTACTCTTTTATTACTGAATTACTAGAGTTTTTTTTAATTGAGCACAGTCTATTATACCAAATCAGGACTGTGGATTCGTTGAAATAATAATGATTTACGTTATCTGACGTGCCTAAATCAAATTAACTCGACATTGGTATGCCAATTTCCTATACCCTAATAGGTTAGTGGTTCTCACGTGAAGGGCTGGGTTTATTCATAAAAAAGAGAAACAAACACAAGCACGCAAATAATAGTAACATAATGTTTAGTTTGTTATTTGTTTTTAAATATAGACAACGAAATACATACGAAATAGTCACAATTAGTGTTTGGGGGTAAGGGTTTTCGGCATTTTCAGACACAATTTAACTAAATTGTGCACAATGTTAACAGGAATTAAAATACAATCCTGTTCAAAGTCGAAAGAAAATACAGATTAAACAGATATTAAACGAGTTCGATAATATCAAACGATTTAGATAAAGCGTTTCGTGTGTAAAACATATCACTGAGGGAACATAAACTATACTAAGTAGTGGGCATTGCATGTTCGGATCTTAAAGTATATTTCTTAAACAAAACAAGCACCACTTTGAAAACATATTTTGAAACAAAATATTCAGTAACCTGTTCTTGTAACATGGAACATTGTTTGTCAAAACACACGTGTGCTCTAATTGTTTGATTTCTAACCAATACAAAAGTAACTTAAGATATATTACTTGCATAATTTACAACTTACGCATTGTAGTAAATAACTTTTGTGTAATCGTATGACATGTTTTTATTATTATTATTATTATTATTATTATTATTATTATTCGGTCGTATTTGCTAATACGTAAAATAATCTATAAGTTAGAATACAAAATCTAACTATAGCAAGTGATTTTATTTAATTGTGATATTATTTTTTCAGACGTGGTCAAGTCATCGTTCGTGACAGCAACCATTCTGATTGGATTTACATAGTAAAAACTGTAAGTTTTTTGTCAAACGCTTACACTATAAATTGCATATATACCTATCGGTTTGACTGCATGTTACAAAGCAAGTATATTTTAGAAATACCTACCAAGCCCAACAACTATATTTATATGCATATTTATATGCATTCGTAGATCAAAACGTTTTAATACATCACTTTATACATACGTATTGTCAACCACAGTAACATACTAATATTTTCGCCAAATGGATTTTTATTAATCAGTTTTAATAAATGCGTATTCCCGTTTTATTTTTATTTGATAAACATTGATACAGTTAGTGTATGCATACAGGTAAAATGTCGCATGTATTTAGTTAAGAGCAAATCCTAAAATAAAATAATTGGAATTAAGTATAAAATATAAATGACTTACGGATATTAGAACTGTGAGCAATGTACATCTCGTCTTAACTGTAATCTCAACTGTTTCAGGGAAGTTTATCTGTAATGAAGAACAATGTACATCTTTTATGAACTGTAATCTCACCGTACATCTTGTCGGAACTGTAATCTCGCCTGGTTCATGGAAGTTTATCCGTAATGAAGAACAATGTACATCTTTTATGAACTGTAATCTCACCGTACATCTTGTCGGAACTGTAATCTCGCCTGGTTCATGGAAGTTTATCCGTAATGAAGAACAATGTACATCTTTTATGAACTGTAATCTCACCGTACATCTTGTCGGAACTGTAATCTCGCCTGGTTCATGGAAGTTTATCCGTTATGAAGAACAATGTACATCTTTTATGAACTGTAATCTCACCGTACATCTTGTCGGAACTGTAATCTCGCCTGGTTCAGGGAAGTTTATCCGTAATGAAGAACAATGTACATCTTTTATGAACTGTAATCTCACTGTACATCTTGTCGGAACTGTAATCTCGCCTGGTTCATGGAAGTTTATCCGTTATGAAGAACAATGTACATCTTTTATGAACTGTAATCTCACTGTACATCTTGTCGGAACTGTAATCTCGCCTGGTTCATGGAAGTTTATCCGTAATGAAGAACAATGTGCATCTTTTATGAACTGTAATCTCACCGTACATCTTGTCGGAACTGTAATCTCGCCTGGTTCATGGAAGTTTATCTGTAATGAAGAACAATGTACAACTTGTCCATACTGTAATCTCCCCTGTTTCAGGAAACATATGTAGTAAAGAACAACGTACATATTGTCTGAACTGCAGTTTCATCGTACATATTGTCTGAAGTGTAACCTCACCTGTTCAGGGCAGATCTGTAATGAAGAACAATGTACATCTTGTCTGAACTGCAGTTTCATCGTACATTTTTTCTGAAGTGTAATCTCACCGATCTGTAATGAAGAACCATATTCATCTTGTCTGAACTTCAATTTCATCGTACATCTTGTCTGAAGTGTAATCTCATCTGTTCAGGGAAGATCTGTAATGAAAAACAATGTATATCTTGTCTGAACTGCAATTTCATCGTATATCTTGTCTGAACATCAATCTCGTCTGTTTCAGGGAAGTTTATCTGTAAAGAAGAACAGTGTACATCTTTTCTTTACTGTAATATCACCTGTTTCAGGGAAGATTATCTGTAATAAAGAACAATGAACTGCAATTTAACCGTACATCTTGTCTATAATGTAAGTTCACATGTTTTAGGGAAGTTTATCTGTTATGAAGAAACTGGTAGAGGTTCATCCCAGAAACACGCGGAAAGAAGCACAGTCCGATTCAGAAGGTACGGTAGTCTTAACTAAAAGTAAGCACAACCAATTATACGATGCTTCTGTGAAATACGTTTACATGTCTCGCCCGTACCTAAGAATCTTGGCGATACATTATTACATTTATGACCGGGACCAGTCGTATAAAAAATAGAATGTGAGCATTACGTTTACCAGATTACTCTATTTTGGGGCATATGCTGCAAGACGCATTACATGTTATAGTTTAACAGTAGATATAAAAGTCGGATTGGAAATGTAGCATTCGAGGACCACAGTCAACCAAAAGCACGCGCAGAAACAAACAATATAATTACGATGAATGAAAATTACTACCCAATTTGTGAACTGATCCACCATCATAAGGATTTGCTCATTTCCCCTGGGTGTCTTTGGTAGAGGTCCTAGAAAAGGCAAGACATGACATCATAAACAAAAGGGTTGACAATATAGCTATCGCCTTGGAACGGCCAGTGGCAAAACGTGCTGCTGGGGTTTAAACCAGGTTCTAGGGTGCACCTCACTCTTACCATATTGCCATCCCAATAAAACGGGACAGTGTAAATAAAGATATCCCCACCAGGTTAAATTCTCTAATAAACAAGACAGCATTAATAGGCAATATGAATATAACACATACATGATCATATATATATATGAGTATAAAAAAACCTAAAAAGCCACAAAGCAAACTTTTATTCATAAATGTGATATACAGCAGCATCAGTGATTGTGAACTCACATAATTATGGAAGACACTTGTATAGAAAGCATTACTTTCTGTCCACTCCCATGACGTCCACTATTCTCTTGATTTGTCAATCTTTATTTGGATTGTTTTTAAGAAGATACATTTGTTGTTGTTGTAGATGAAGAGAACAAATCACCTAAAAACAAAGCATTTGCAACCTGGGACTTTCGACTCAAGAAGAAGAAACGTCGGGAAAGTAATACTGAGAAAGAAGTATTCAAGAACAACATCGAAATGGAGAAACGCTTGGTGAGAATCAGTTTCGCCATTTGGTTTCTTTCACTAGGCCTTTTGTTGCAATCGAATCTTACAAAAAGAAGGCCAGTAGATGCAAACGTGTGAATACCCAAATGAATACCCCCGCTGAAATTTTAAGTCGAACAAAGTGCCATAATTCTGTAATAAATTAGGCATTCAACAATGGGTGATGTAGACGGACATAAGGTCATGAATTGTTATGTGTATATGAAGTTTGGGAACGACCCAATCAAAACTGTTTGAGGAATGCAAATAATGAAAATATGTTACGGGACGCGACAGGACGCCACGGTTTAAAAATGACACTTTGTGAAAGCGGGGGTATTATGACAAGGACAAATATTAGCAATGTATGCGACATCACAAACATTGTATGCGACATCACAAACATTAAATGACTAACAACAGGGATGTCACAGGGTTGGCAGGTGTACCGCCTTGGAACGGTCAATGGCAAACATACCGCTGGTGTTTAAACCAGGATGAAGGCTGCTCATGGTTGAAGTTGATAAAATACTTCGTTTCTATGACCGCAAGTATTCTTGGTCATGATCACTTTCATACTATCTTTGTTAAACTTGTTAAAAAGTTTATCAAAAGAGGTTATGACCCTATCATTTTGCAACGTACTGCATGCTTGGTGGTGGACCCTTTTACAGTTCGCCACTATGCTTTCCTCTTTAATTGTACGATGACCGGACAGGCTGTGGACCCTGTGATGACGCCTACCTAAAGCCCATTGGGACGGTGGCGTTTGATGTTTGTCCATGATCTTTCTTGTCGTGCCCTTAATGGTTTATTCTCTTGATGCTCTGGCTTCTGCAAAGTCATTGAGTACCTTCATTGTGGCTTTTTAGGCTATTGTTTTTTTGTATTATATTTACACGAGCATATTTGTGTTTTACTTATATTGCCTATTGATGCTGCCTTGTTGGTTAGAGATTAGATCATGGCGGGGATTTCTTTATTTACACTGTCCTGTTTTAATGGGATGACAGTAGGGTAAGTGTGAGGTTTGGTGCACCCTAGAACCGGTTTAAACCCCCAGTGGCTTACTTTGCCACTGACCGTTCCAAGGCGGTAGCCCTATTGTCAACCCTTTTGTGTTTGTGATGTCGTTTGCATTTTTTATTACTTTTGTCTTTTCGTTTGTCTGTTTGCATGTTTGTTTTTGTGTTTTGTGGTTGACTGTCGTCCTTGAATGCTGCTTTCCCTGTCCGATATTTTTATCCTTTTTTTTTTTTTTTTTTGCATAGCATGTTCTTGTGTCGACTTCTGTGCACATACGTGTCCAATGGTTGAATAAACTGCTGATTAAATAGAATAATGTCAATGGGAATTAAACGTTGTTTCTTTACATCGTGTCTTTTTTTTAAACGTTGTTTCTTTACATCGTGGTTTTTTTAGCCCCTCCCACCCCACCCCCATAAAACAGTCCTAAGATAATACTTCTCAAGTTATATTTCCGTCATGAAACATCTCAACCATATTTTATTGAAATTTCAAATTTAGAAGAACAAAATCAGTAAAGTTAACACCTACCTTTAACTCTTTTCAATTCACCATATCAATGTTTTTGTGTGTGTTTCAGGAACAAACCCTGCCTGGTTTCTACAACGCCCGAGAACGGTTGGCTCTGATAGACTACGACGAGATCATCAGCGATCATAAATCCAGAGTACTGCATACCAACCGCCGTATGTCTGTCACCGAACCTACCACACTACCGACAATAAATGTAGCTTCTTCAGGTGGGGAGGATGTATTTATAAAATGAATTCCCTTTGAATTTCAGTAGTTAAATACCAGCTAACACGCTCAAACAGTATTATTTAGGTAATACAGTAACCATTCATTTCAATTTCAGTCACGTGACTGTGAAAAGGTCGAAACAAGTATGTAAAAACAAAATAAGGAGCCTAATCAAGTTTAATGAGAAAGCTTTGAGTTGTTTGATGTACATCGCTTCTTTTATAACGGTTACTTTCATATTCACAGAATCATCACCAGTAGGTCCATCGGATGATTCTAAGGATGAAACAGATTCAACTGAAGAGGAAAAAATGACAAGATTACCAAAAATACGCAAAACTTCTAAGGTAAGGTTACCTCATCAATTATGTTCAATGCATTTATTGTTTTAGTAATTGATTGGATAGTATTTCTTTTTTCAAAGAAATTCATCAAATTTAAAACGTTAATGAATATCCAGAAACAAACAGGAGCAACATTGCATTCAATTTTAATTATGATAAAAATAATTGATTATCGCATTTCTTTCATTAGATTCTTATTTGGAAGTCTGCGTATCAAAATTGGGGGATATATACCGTACTCCCTGATAATGTGTTGATATTAGTTATTCAAATGTTTAAATTTAAATGTTTAAACATATTTATTTTACATCGATTGCAAAACAAGTTATTGCAACTTAGATTAATTACTCTCGATGGCTTCCTGGGTAGAACCAGTACTAAGCAATGTGGATTAATTATCTTGCTCAAGGATAAATAACGTGGTCGTGACGGAGGATCGAAGCCACGACCTCTCGATCAGGAGTTCGGCGCTCT
Organism: Cyrtodaria siliqua; assembly: GCA_037043455.1. Classification (NCBI taxonomy): domain Eukaryota; kingdom Metazoa; phylum Mollusca; class Bivalvia; order Adapedonta; family Hiatellidae; genus Cyrtodaria; species Cyrtodaria siliqua. Next base: position 79,043 of record JAWPHD010007582.1, read on the forward strand.
ACCACTGGACCACGCACTCCACTTTAAATTTAAATTACATCGTCCTTGAGTTTAAGTTCTTTATATGTAGTTGTTGCATAACTCTAATTTATATACTGCTGTTTTTTGTTGGTAAAATAGCATGTGTTATGGAAAGTACCAGAAATTAAGAGACCAACGAAACCGGAAGCAAGTAGTAGTGAAATGAGTACATGTGGTACATGTGGTGGGGTGGGGGAAAGTTTTCTAATGTTCTATAGTAACGCTTCAACAAGGGAGGAGCAATATGTATTGGGAGGAGTTTGTATTAGTTATGTCCAATAACACATATATTGAATGGTTTGTGGGAGGAGCCATTGTGATAGAGGGAGGAGATAATAATATAATGAGCAATAATAACGTTACAGCATGTACTGTGGGAGGAGCCAGAGATAAAACACGCAATTAATCCAAACTTGCTACAAGTGCCGGTGTTACATGCGAAGGTAGCCGAGCAGCTAAACTAAACCAACATGTAGTCATAACGCTTCATTTGATGTGTCATAATAATTTCTAATTACAGCCATTTCGATTAAACACTGTTTTTGTTTATTAGTTATACATTGAGTTTTGTTTCTGTTTAACTCGTGGAGTGGTCCTAATTTGCATCAGCTATTTGTTGTCCTTTTCTTTTAATGTCACAGAGCTAACCTTGCATAACAGGTATTTTAGTTTAATACAGTTTTATAGCCGTTATGTTTTAGCGACTAGTGCGGTAGCACAATATCAGATTTATTTTGATGATATAACTGTTTGTGGTGTGTGTTGTGCAATAACATGTATGCATACATTTAACAACTTTGCATTCCTCAAGCCCGGTGATATAAAGCAATATTTGCATCAACCGAAACACCATCATTTAAATCGTATTATAAATGCATATTAATTCTTCACATCTGCGTTTGATTCGTGTTTTAAATCTCTTAAATATAGTATTGATCTTCTGTTATCTTAAATGTAGCTTACGTTTTATATCCCATTATCTGATATTGACGGGCATATAATCTTGTCGTTATCAGTCTAATAGGTTATTTCATGTTCTAAGTCGTTGGTCTTATTTATGCAGACACTGTCAAATTAGTACTTAAATTCGTGAATCTTCATGTATCCTTCCCCGCTCTCTGGGCAGCTCAAAATAATCTACAATAATGTATTGATGAGCTGTTGATTCAAATTGATTACTATTCAATGATATATTACAGGGAGCCTATTTAGCTTCGTCAAAGAACACAAAGCGAAAGATAAGCCGGAAGGAAGCAATACAGGAAGAACTATTTAAGAAACAAATGGGTATGAACGTCACACATTCACACGCTTACATGACGCATTACGGTGCTTAACGTCAAACCACGCTTACACATGTCGACTGTATAATACTTTTATAATATCAATGAGCGCTGATGATTTGCTTTTATTTTTAGAAGGTATGTGGAATGACATTACCTTTTAACAAAATATATATGATAAACTGAGTAATTACTGACATTCATATTAGCGTTTGGTTAGTGCTGTGTCGTGGCTGTAAAAGGTACCCCCGACATCAAATCAGTAACTGGTCCTTTGGGATATTTGTGGCTTTAAAGTAGAATACTACTTAAGCCGGTGCAGGTGTTGCACCTTTAATTACCTCTCATGAACAGATTCCATAAAACCGAGTATGCTAATGTTCTGTCTTTTTGTATTTGTTGCTTCCAATGGATTGCTTTTTCTGTATTGATTGACATTCACTCTAGCGTTTGTTTAGTATAGTGATGTTTTACGGCTGCACAAAGTCGCCCCGACTACAAATCAGTAATGGTCCTGATGGTCCTTTGGGATCATCAAGAGCAATATTTGTGGTTGCTAGGGAGCGTGAGAGTAATTTATTGATATATAAATTAAAACGAATTATGTCACATGAAAAGCACATGATTTGTCTGGAAGGTTGGTTGTTTAGAACTATAGTTATTTTGATCCGTGCAGATCCTTCGGTTAAATTAGAAAACGTCCCAAAGACACAAACGAATTGACAGGAATGAACAACTAGAGTTCGTAAATTACTTAATAAAACACTTCATTCATTTGAACATTTCAGAATACGACAGAAAACTTTTAGAAGACCGGAAAATAGGTCGTAAAACAATAACCGATGAGTTAGATAACAAACTAATAAAGGATTTTACGCTGACGGAGAAAGATATACGTCCAATGTTCGTTCAAGTGCAGGTGCTGGAACGGGGACAATACTTTGTAAGTAAATACTATCAAGTTTTTAATCAAATAATCAAATAATTTAAAACAAGACGTCAGTATATCGTAGCTGAAGACTGAAAATAACGGCAACATAATTATACATACACATTTACAGAGATTAATAATGTTAATGAGATTATTAATGTTAATAGCTATATCACAACTTGAAGCCATATCGTGAAGTTATATCTTTGTCTTCTTTTGAGTGTTTAACAGATACAAAGTTATCACAACTCCTTTGTGGCTTTAAAGCGGAATACCATTTAAGTCGGTGCTAGGGTGCGTGAGGGTTTTTTCATCTTAAATTTCTTCTAATAAACAGTCTGCTACGCTCTTCTGTTGTTTGTGCTTGTTGCTTCCGAAGGATCCCCTTTCACGTATTTATTTACACGACAATCTGGGTTTTAAAAAATGAATTAAAGTGCCGTTTTTTTTTAAATATTAAATAATGTGTTCATTGACGCTGCCTTGTTCTTCATTAAACAATGTATTCACTCGGCTGAATGTAACGCATAACTGTTAGGAATAATCACCTCAAACTTCTTCTTTCGAATGAGACGAAACATTCCAAAAGACCATAATGTATGCATAACACACTGGATTTATTGGAATGGCCGCAATAACAAAATATCTCTGTATTGCGTTCAAGGGTGCTTTGGTATCATAATCCTTGAAAGGTTGCTGAGTACATTGATGATTTATTGTTAACATTCAACTATTGTTTATGTCCATATTAAGATACGTTATAAGGCTACTTAAGCAGATAGAAGGTTGAGTAAACTGTAGTGTTGATTGTTAATGTGTCACCTATTTAAATAGCAAAAACAATGAACTTCTTCAAATCTCAATTTAACGAACAGGTTGTCCAAGTATATACTTGTCTTATAAAGTAATCCAACGGTATCAGCACATCGTAATTTCCCCAATTTGAAATATATTAAACTGTACTTCGCTATATCGCATTATAAGTGGATATAAAGTAAAACAGGAAATGTAGCGTTCAAGGACCACAGTTATTTTTGTTGTTTTTTACTGAAAATTATTATTTTAAAATAGATGTGCCCATCCTTCTGCTTAGGAGAAATACATTTTATTAATCTCACCAAGCTCAATTGTCATTAAACGTTTATGAAACAGTATGAGTTATTTCGAACACTTTACCCCTTTCTGGATATATTTTGTTTTTCTGAATCGTCCATGCAGTATATTATTATAATCATATGGTTGTCTTTGCCCTATTAAAAACAAATTAATTTTCAATCGAAAAGTATGTGATAGTTTAATTAACACTAAACTGTCGTGTTCCCTTGATAATAATTGAAAACCGGACGGTCCCATGTATCGGTCTATCCTCCGAGCACGTTAAAGAACCATAGGAATATATTCGATAATAAGAGTTGGGCACGGTTCCCGGATTCCTATGTATCATTCGTCTCTCTCTGGGGCGGCTCTAAATAACCTATACTGTATTGATGAGCCGTTAAACAACATTCAATTAATTGATAGGTTTGCTTAAATTTGTACCTGCAACTTCCAAACGAGCCCTCCAAACCATTCCGTATCCGTCATAATTATTTCAATTTGAGTTTCACTATTTGTGAAAATATATCATAATAAATTATATACTTTTGGTAACAAACTTATGTTTTATATGTCAACAGTGACATGTCCTGCAATATGAGAAGTAAGAAAATACTCAAAAATGAAAGTTAATATGCATTGTAATAAACAGTTAATTCAATTTACATGTTTTACCTCTGCGAAGTATTGTATTACCTACGCACACTCGGGTGATTTATTTTGTCAAGGTCACCTTCACAATAACCAATAATTAAATTTGCAAGAGTTAAACATTATACTATTAATTATTGACGTACGGATCATTATGATTATGGGCACATGTTTCAGAGTCGTTTTATCGTTATTATTTGGAGCGTCTTCTTCAGATCAAGTTTTCTTTTTGTGTAAAAAAAGTTACAGGACGACTTTAATAGAGAACAAAACTAACTTTTAAGTAATAGATAGAGTATGGTCTCATTGAGTTGGTTAATTTAAACATCGAGATGGGCGTCAGGTGTTTAAATTTACCAACGAGATGAAACCATACTCTATTTGTTTTGTAGCATGTCCATTTCAGCTCCCTGCCGTAACTTCCAATAACTGGTAGTTGTAGTAACACCATTTAGTGTTTGCCCTACTTTTTCCTCCAATCAGACAGTGAGGAATTTTAAAAAAATTGGCGAACTTATTCATGTAAATTTCTAACGATCACCAATTTTAACCATTTAATCATTAAGTAATCGCTTACTAAATGGCACGCGCTTGTTTTGGCGCGACCGTGTTAAGACGCGTGGTTTCGTAGAAGCGCGTGGGAAAAGTAGGGCAAACACTAAGTCAGTTAGAGGCTAAGAAGTGAAATTTTAACAATTAAGAAACCCCGGTCAGTCGCTGCGCTCCTTCCCTTAGGGTTTCTTAATTGTTAAAATTTCACTTCATAGCCTCTAACTTATACTTATTCTGACAGGTGTTATTTTCCAATTAAACGATTTACACCTGTGCTATTACAAAGGGAATTTTCCGTGACCTTGCTACAATTATATAAGACACGCCAACATTGATTTACTTTCCACACACCACCACCACTACTACTACTACTACTACTATTACTACTATGCGCAATTAAAATTGCTGTTAAAGCCAAGTGTGTAAACGCTGAAAAGAAAGCACATCATTGTTTAAAAACAAGGTATATTATAAACACTTTGTTGAAGAGGCATGCACTTAAATTACGTTTTTTTTGTTTATCTACTGTTATTTGGAGATCAGTCAGCTTTTTTAATTTATTCCATTGTATGGATTATCAGGATATACATTCCCCTTCAACACTTATTTTATAGACGGAGTTACCTGTATTAATCGTAAAAAGATAACGGAAGCTTTGGATATGGATCGAACAACACACGCAATAGATATTAAATTAGGCCACCCTTAAAAATATTTATGTTTGTCCTTTCCCGGCATTAATTTCAAATGTTGGGTCGGTAGGTAGGCACTTTTCTTTTTTCACTTTTGTTATTAGCGGCATCTCGATGTGATCGGCAATTAAAAAAAAATAATTCTAAAGCAAAAACAATATATTTGGGTATGGCCATTTTTTGGGGGTCGGTCGGAAAAGGGCATAGGAACTAGTAGAAAAGCATAGAAAAGGCCTTAGGAACTTGTGTTTGAGTATATTGCATTACGTACCCTATTGATGTTCTTTCTTTTAGGGTCTAACGAAGACTGTGTTTCCCGAGCAAGCGGAAAGATTTAGTATAGTGTCTAATGGCGCCGAATGCATAATGATATCCAAGAAATTCTTCCTTGAAAAGTCCACAGAAGCAACTATGCATCATCTACGCCAAGTGGTAGGTGGAGAGGATACATTTGTGTTTTTTTTGTTTGGTCTTTTGTAAAATGTATCTGCATGCTATTACATAATCGAATACATTTAAGAGATACACGAACATACTTGTAAAAGAGGCTGTATTGATTAAAACGTTTATCAAACGAGGTCATGACCTTATAATTTTGCAACGCATTGCATGTTTAGTGGTTGACCCATTTACAGTTCGCAACTATGCTTTCCTCTTTGATTGTGCGAAGATCGGACAGATTGTGGACTCTACCTAAATCCTTATAGGACGGCAGTGTTTGATGTTTGTCTTAAATCTTGTCGTACCCTAAACGGTTTGTTCTCTTGTTGCTCTGGCTTCTGCCAAGTCACTGAGTACTTTCTTTGTGGCTTTTTTTTTTTTTTTGTATTATATATTTATTATATATTCATGATCATTTATGTGTTTTAGTTATATCGCCTACTAATGCTGCCATGTTTGTTAGAGAATATAAACTGGCGGGAATATCTTTATTTACACTGTCCCGTTTATTGGGATGACAATAGGGTAAGAGTAAGGTTTGGAGCACCCTAGAACCTGGTTTAAACCACCAGCGACCTTTTTTGCCACTGACCGTTCCAAGGTGGAAGCCCTATTGTCAACCCTTTTATGTTTGTGATGTCATCATTTGCCTTTTATTCATCTTTGTAGTAGTTATTTGGTTCTATGAGTATTTGCGGTTGACTGTCGTCCTTGAATGCTATATTTCCTGTTCGACTTTTATATGTACTTTTGCTATTTCCCTCAAACAAAAAAGAAGAAAAAAGTACGAAATCAGACATTGTACATATTGTTAGCTGTATACGTCATCTTACAGCTCTCAACTTATGATACCTAGAATCTTGACCAAAAAGTATTCCCCAAATTTATTTATTAGTAGTTATATATTATACAATGTTGCATAATTCTAAATCCCTATGTATATAAACAAGAGGCCCAAGAGGGCCTGTATCGCTCTACTTGCAATATTGAATCTTTGATGGGGAACACGACAACAATATGCGCAACTAGGCTTGGTACTGAAATCCTGCCAGGAGTTCAGGAAAATCTCGTCCAGACAAAGATCTCTATCGTCTTAACGAGGAGACAAAAGTTAACGACGGACAACGACAGACAACTCAGCATCCCATAAGCTCTGCTGGCTAAAGGCCAGGCCAGCAGAGCTAAAAACCGGAGGGATGAAACTAAATTTTGGAAAGTGGTAAATAGGTTCCTATCATCCGTAAGATGGTTCGGGAAGTAAGGAACATGTCTCAAAATTACGTTGGAAAAGCAGACCCATATATCCATATATCACAAGTTCTGTAAATAACAAATTATGTTGGACAAGCAGACCCATATATCCATATATCACAAGTTCTGTAAATATACCTACATGTACTTTAAAAAGTAGTTCTACTGACCGTTCCTAGTGTTAACCGTGTTATATGTGTAATGTCTCAATCTTTACTTTTATATATAAATGCATTTCATGTTGTTTAAAATGTGCGTTTTGGATGTCTGCATTCGGTGAATGATACACTTTCTGTTCAACTTGTGCACCTACTTTGATGTAAAAGTAGATATAAAAGTCGAACAGGAAATGTAGCTTCAATGACCACAGTCAACCAGAACACGCATGGAAACAAGCAACAAATACAAGGATAGATCAAAGGCCCTGTATATGACATCACAAACATAAAACGGTTGACAATAGGGATATTGCCTTTGAATGGTCAGTGGACAAAAAGGCCGCTGGGGGTTTACACCAGGTTCTAGGGTGCACCAAATCTCGCTCTTATTGTCATCCCAATAAAACGATACAGTGTAAATAAAGAAATCTCCACCATGAGATATCCTCCAACAAGTATAAACTGCAGTTGCTATTTAAATATACAAACTATCTTTCAGGAAACGCTGCTTCCTCCTGAAGAAGAACTACAGAACAATCTACAAGATTATGTGGATTGGAAAGCCCATCGTGCCAAAGTGTATAATAGACTAGTACGAGACAAAGTCAGTAGGACCGAAAGACATAACCAGTTTCCACCTCTTTATGGCGGCCAATACAGCTTTAGGACAGGACCCATTTTGAAAAACTAACGAAGTGTATAATTATTCCTGGAAAATGTTACATTCAGTGGCGGGTGCTTTTTGACAATACTGCTTCAGCACGGGAGCTTTAGATTGTATATTAATGTTAAGGGTACACTCAACTTTTAATAACTTATAGAAACAATGATAGCAGTGCAACGCCAACAATAACATCTAGCAAAGTGGGCTCGACAACTTCATCGGAAGGACTGCAACAAAATAAATATTTCATATCATGTTTTGAAAGCTTCGTATAATCTCAGAAGGCTGGTTTAAGTAATAGTAGTTATTATTTAATACATTTTTGCTCATTTAGTGTAATGCTTTGCTAAGATATTTGTTTTTCTGATGATCTTGTATACTGTCCTCATAATGTAACCGTTTGTATCCCATTGGAAAATGTCTTATTAAGCAAGTGATGAACACATTCTAAAGCAGTGGACGATGTCCCGATGTATGTATATAACAAATGACAGCATGTGCCTATTCATTGCAAAGGTGATGTTTTCTCTAAACAAGTGATGATGTATTTCTGTGATAGTGTAATGTGTTGAAGGATGTTCATGTGTTCATTGTTAATTGTCAATATGTGTTCTATGCTAAAACATTACGTGGTCCCGCCTTAATACCATTAAGCAATGGGAAAGCTTATATATATTAGCAGCATAACGGATATTTTGACAATACAACACTTTTAAAACATTTTTTACTGTAAAAATGAGATAACCTGTTTAAAATGACCTATTAAATGTTTTAATTTTACAATATGCAATTTTAAGTCGAAATTAAGGGTTTATTTTATACCCCAGCCAACCCGTTCGCTTCTTGGAGAAGGGGTTGGATGGGGTATTAAAGTTAATACTCGGACCACGTAATGATGATAGCCAAAACGAGAATAGTCTTGCTATAAAGTGTAACCCTTGTCTGCCCTCAGTACACCCACAAAGTATGCCCGCAAGTGTTTAATGCTTATTTATCATGATCGACACATACAAAATAAAACGTTAAGTTGCTAGTTCGTGTGAGATTTGGTTTTTTGGTGTTTTATCCGGGTGCTTTAGTTTCATATAATTAGTTATAATTAATAAAATCACATGTGCGTCATAGTACATTCATTTTCAATTTAAATCTTCAATTTTTCAAAGCTTATGCTATTTAGAATCCAGAATGAGATTAACGAATTGTAGTAAATTAAGTTATTAGTAATAGTAAACATATATGCATTACGCTGCTCATAGATGTATGTAGCGCATGCAATAATACGGATGAATGTACTGAATTATGAATCCATTTAATAAAGTGCTCAAAGTAAGGTATTGGCTAATTATTTTTATTATAAAACGAGCGGTACCTCTGACCACACTTGCAAATGTAACATAAGTAGGTGGGATAAACGAGGTCTGGTATCAGAGAATACCTTTTTACAGATATTCCAATATAAGTCTGTGTAATAACGTGACACCGTGACGATGCCAAATTTAACCCTGGGGTCAACATTCAAACTCACCATGCAAAATATTAGAATTCTAGTAGCGCTTGTAAATTTAGAGAATAATATTTTCAATATGTTCCAATATAGCTCTATGTAAAACTCTTTCTTCAAAGAAATCTATTTAAAAGATGCGACTTCTGGGGCGGGGTCAAATGTGCCCGCAATGCCACCATTTGAAAATAACTTAGTAGAGGACCATCAGCGTATGCTACATGCAAAATATTACACCACTAGCTCTAGAGAAGATGATTTGTAAGGATATCCAAAAGTTGACTCCAGTCTCACCATTTGAATAAACTGTATCTGTTTGTGGAGGATCAAAAGTTGTTATAGAAAAGAAGATGAAACTGTTTCCCTATATAGTTCTATGTAAATCATGTAGATTTTTGTTTAAACCGTGGAACAGGCCAAATTTGACCGCATGGTCACCATTTAAACACACTTTTTTGAGAACTGTACGCTTATATCAAAACAGATATGACAAAGAAAGAGAATGAAAGAGATAGTGGAAAACAAGTCACTTTAGCGCTCAAGGTGTACAGGAAGTAAATCACAAAATATATTCATGCCTGGTGTAGGGTATTCATGCCTGGTGTAGTCGGAAGGAGTTCCCAAATATATAATCCCTTACTTTTTTTGTGATAAAAGGCATTTTTGAGTATTTAAGGCCTGTTTTTCTGGCTGAAATGACTTTATTGACTTGTTTGTGATAGCTTAAAACCATTTGCATGGGTGTATGATGATTTTATTTATCAACTTGACAGTTTTGAAAGTGAAAGTAGAACACATTTAAGAGGTGCCGAATGAATGCAGTTTGTTCACGGTATCAACAAAGATCAGAATTTCATTTTCTTATATGCCACATGACCCCTACTATTCTCAGCAGTTTTCTAGAGAGGCAGGTCTCATGACTAAGAAGATGTAAGTGAATCTTAGTTTGAACTTCATTTTGAAAAATGGCTAACTAGAAAGCTTTGTCAATACTGCATTAGACTCAATGGGATTTGATTTACTTCCGGTACACCTCAAACATGAGTGTATGTGTAAATATATCCAGCTTCAATATCCTGCAGCACCCTCTCTCGAATCTTCACATAACTGTAGAAACTCGGTTCTGATTCTGCATGATACTTCCATTCTTCATAACCACGAACATAAGCAGGTCGACCGTTTAAAATTTGAGAAAAAAACAACAAAAGAAAACCGCCTTTTATAGAAAAGTAAACAGACATAAAAATGTTAATCTACAGCCTCAGTTTTGGGGAAGGACTGCAGATTTGAAAAGGGTAAGGGAAGGAGTGCAGATTTGGACATGGTAAGGCTAGATTGGGAAGAATTATTGAAGGCGGTAATGTGTAAAAGCGTATGAGACGAAGTTTATATTTCGAGATGAAAAGTTAAAGTAAAAGCTCGACAGCAGGGTACATAGGTCAGGACAAGTAACAGGTAAAACATGTACGTGTTTACTGAAGCATTTCGTCAAGACAAGTGAAATATACTGAAAGGAAAAAGAAACGCGACACGGGAATTTCCGCTATATATTGTATGTACAATATGCTGCTGTTAATGGAATGGTACATGGCTACGTAAGACCTTTCCTTTGGAAAAAATACTAAAACAACACGTAACACAGCAAATAGTATTCCTGCAAAGTTTCATTATTGACAGAGTACGAGTTTGGCTCAAGAATGCATGTGATCAAACTTATGATGCAACATTTTGCAAACTCTTTACATTAAATACAGTACTGACTGGCTCAATGTTTCAAAGAGGAACTTCAACATTTATGAATTTCTTGTTTAATACAAGGTGTAGTGTGATTAAAACGTCTACAACATCACAGTTGTGTCATTTCTCTAACTAACTGCAACTTTTTTACAAAACATCTTGGGATTTCCTCGGGATATATATGGAATATATATAAGAAATATAAAAAGATCGGACAGGGAAAGTAGCATTCAAGGAGGACAGTCAACCACAAAACACAGAAACAAACACGCAAACAGACAAACAAGAAGGCAATAGCAACAATAAATGCAAGGGGGCAGTCCTCAGTTTCGCATGAATGTCCATGGTGTAAATCAGAAAGAAATCAACTAAGCATCTTTTAGGTCCATGGATGGTCTTTATAATAATTATGAAGCACATGTTTGATGTTTTTTTCAGTTTTGATTACTTCTAAGTTTATTTTGGTGTATTGGAATATGCATTCTTTGGGTTTTTTGGAGGCTATAAATAGAAAAATGTGAACCAATCAAAAACTTCCTAAAAGTAGTTAAAATGGTTGATTTTCACTGACGAAGAGATCAGTGTGGAATAACTGTTTAAAATGCCGGACTAGGTATGTAAAATTTAGCATTTCCTGATATGCAAGAGCATTATGAGTGATGACATGACCTTGATATGTGTAGGAATTTTTTTTATTTTCATTTATTGACATTTGAAATATTGCTAAAATTGCATTTTTAGCATGTTTTAAGGGGTGGGGTAATCTTAAAGAAATGGGACTTAAGTTGTACAGAAAATGCTTTTTGATACTTTTATTTGGTATGGAAACATGGGTAATTTTATTGTCTTCTCAGAAATGTATGACACAATGATGATGTGATTTTTTTTTGCTCAAGGATTCAGGCTAAGAGCTTGTCATGGGTTTGAAGATTGAGAAATGTACATTAAACTGTGGAGTGCCCCCCAAACGACATCACAAACACAAAAGGGTTGACAATAGGGCTACCGCCTTGGAACGGTCAGTGGCAAAGTAGGCCACTGGGGGTTTAAACCGGTTCTAGCGTGCACCAAACCTCACAATTACCCTACTGTCATCCCATTAAAACAGGACAGTGTAAATAAAGAAATCCCCGCCATGATCTAATCTCTAACCAACAAGGCAGCATCAATAGGCAATATAAGTAAAACACAAATATGCTCGTGTAAATATAATACAAAAAAACAATAGCCCAGAAAGCCACAATGAAGGTACTCAATGACTTTGCAGAAGCCAGAGCAGTAAGAGAATAAACCATTAAGGGCACGACAAGAAAGATCATGGACAAACATCAAACGCCACCGTCCCAATGGGCTTTAGGTAGGCGTCATCATAGGGTCCACAGCCTGTCCGGTCATCGTACAATTAAAGAGGAAAGCATAATGGCGAACTGTAAAAGGGTCCACCACCAAGCATGCAGTACGTTGCAAAATGATAGGGTCATAACCTCTTTTGATAAACTTTTTAACAAGTTTAACAAAGATAGTATGAAAGTGATCATGACCTAGAATCTTACGTAGTTTATAAATCACATCACCATGGAAGTCAGGTTGTGATAGTCCTTGTCGCAGAAGAGTCCTTAAATTACTTTGATATTTGGAAAGAAGATCAGGGTTACGATAATAAAATTTTGCAAAGGTTTTACGAAGTTTATGGTAACGGTAGCCCTGATTGAGTAACTATTTAGTTATACAAAGATTACGAATATTAAAGTCCTCAACTCGAGTACAAGCTCTAGAAAAACGAATAAGTTGAGACACATATTCCCCATAAGATGTTGCTCGGGGAACATCCCCATCCAAGTGGGGATAATTAACAATGTCAAAATTAAAATCATCATTTAGGGTAAATATAATTAACCATAGTTGGAAATAAAGGGTTGTCAATGTTCAATATGTCATCCAGATACCGAGAGGTGTCATTAAAGGCTTCAATAACATATGCCTGGGTATCTGGTGAAAGACTCAACATGAAATCCCTTTCATAGCAAAATAAGAACAAATCTGCGACAAGCGGTGCACAGTTCGTACCCATAGGGATACCAAGAATTTGTCTATAAACGGTGGTTCCATACCTGACGAAAATATTATCTAATAGGAAGATGAGTGCTTCACAAACTTCATAGCAAGTCCACATAGTATAATTGTCTAAACTGCCGTTAGTAAAAAACGCTTTTATATTATTACATGCCAAAAATGTAGTATTTTCTCTAGCGAATGTTTTTTGAATAAGAGAAATTAGCTTGTCTTTAATGAGGTGATGTGGTAAGGTTGTATATAGTGTAGAGAAGTCATAAGTGCTTATTGATGAAACTTGACCTTTCTTGAAGATTTTATCAAGAACGTCTCCTGAATTTTGTATAGACCAAAATAAATTAATCCGAGAGTTTTCATAAGTTTTATCACAATATAGTTTAACGTGATCTTTAACGGCGGAAAGACAAGAAGTTAAAAGTTTGGAGATATATATAACATATAGCGGAAATTCCCGTGTCACGTTTCTTTTTCCTTTCAGTATATATATAAAAAGATGAACGTGCTTACTGGTGTTTCACGAATACAAGTTAAAAAGTGTGTATAGATCTTGCCGCAGATTTTTTGCTGTAGATTTCATGTTGATTTTTTCACTAGATACCCAGGCAGATGTCATAGACGCCTTTAATACACCTCCCCCCACCCCGAGTTCTGGATGCAGTACTGAACATGACAACCCCCCCCCCCCCCCCCCCATCCCCACCTTGACAAACCCTATTTTTTCTACTCTATTAACAATATATATCATAAAGAACTTGAACTCAACTAATCCAATATGTCTGATACTGTCGCTTCATCTGTCTGTTTAAAATGGAGAAATAATCTGCAAATTCAAAGACAAGAGAGATGATTTTAATGTTGTCGTTGTTAATTATCCCCACTTAAGGGAGTTTCTAGTAGTTGAGGACTTCACTACATGTATTCGTATAGTTTTGTACCACTAAGCAGTTACTTCTTCGGCGCTACCGTTACCATACGAGTAATCTTCTAGAAACTTGCACAATTGTATCCTCGTTCACTGATCTTCTTTTTTTTAATTTATAAAAGTATTTAAAGAAATCTTCTACGACCAGAACTATCACAAGCCGACTTCTATGGTCACGTGCTTTAAAAACTGTGTACGATCCTTGATCAGGATCCCTTGCATATAAACTTGTCAGAAAGTTTATCAAAAGAGGTTATGATCGTATTATTTTGCAACGTACTGCATGTGTATACTATTGTTGTCCCATTTACATTTCGCTTTCCTCTTTGATTACGCGATGACTAGACAGATGGTGGACTCTGTGATACATCATGAAAGGGATGACAACATTTAATGTTTGTCTTCAGTTGTGTCTGTAGAGCTCATAATGGTTTATTACAGTGTTGATCAAATAATTCAGGTTCATTTTGTCATTTTTTTTATCATGCTCATTCAAGGTTTTTTTCAGGACATGTGGAAACGTGGCTCCATCGTAAATGGAGTGTCTATAATAGAATTTACAGCAACTCTGCAGTTCTGCAGGTTAGAAGGTTCTAAGCCCATTCTCCATATTTTATAGATGTAAATGGAGGATGAGCCTGGCATGTTCATCCATGTTTGGCGCCATAACCTTTTTTTGTGTTCGTGCGCCGTAAAACCCCAATTCAATATAATTAATTGGAGTACTTGCTTCGTGACTTTCTAGGCTTTTTTACGTTTAAATATATATAATCAGCGTTATGTTCTATTAATGCTGCCTAGTTTGTAAGAAGATATAGCCTGGCGGGGATTTATTTATTTACCCTGTCCCGTTTTATTGGGATGACAATAGGGTAAGAGTGAGGTTTGGTGCACCCTATAACCTGGTTTAAACCCCGAGCGGCCTTTTTGCCACTGGCCGTTTCAAGGCAGTACCCCAGTTCTCAACACCTTAATGTGTGGTGTCAAATACTTAGCTTGTAATTGTTTTGAACGTGTGCTTTGGTTGACTGTGTTCTGTGAATGCTACATTTACTGTTCAACTGTTATACATACTTTTCCTAATACATGCAGAGTTTGTCCAAAAAGGCATTTTATTGTAGTATCGGTCACATAATTTATGTTTGTTCTTAGCTATGGTGGGAGGTATACATGACTGGTTCTACCCAGAAAAATGTGGATGGTCTGCCTCCACCACAAAATAAATATTTTAAAAAAATCGACCGTCATGTATAGCTTGGCCTGGAATTCACCAACCATTCTTCAAACAATTCTTAGACTTCAGCTCAAGTACTCAAATTTCGTTCACAAATATTCCCATGACATTCAAAGACAAAAACTCGTGTGCAATTGCTATTTATTATTATTCATTATATTTATACATAGCAGTTTGTTATGAAAGTTTAGACTAGAAACTTTTTGAAATATTTGATATTGAAATGTTCATACTTGGGCTTAAGTCTAAGAATGTTCTCAAGAATGGTTGGTGAATTCAAGGCCAAAATGTGCTGAAAATGACATAGAACACCATTCAACCAACCAACCAACGAACCGGACCGACCGACCGACCAACCACATGATTGATGTACAAACAACTTATACTGTTACAATGTTCGGCACGAGCGACTTGGACAATGGCAATGTGTGCTTCACAACGATTGTTGTCAATAGGAATGTTACTCTACCATATGTGTATCTTCATTTAAAACCTATTCAGACCAATTTGGATATCAATGTATTGTTTTAACTAACGAAGTTTGGGTTAAAGAGTCAATCTCCTTGCTTGAAGAACGGCATGGGGAAGAAGAAATATTCATTGTAAAAATGGCTGCTATATGAATTTAACAGTATGAGAGAGGGTCCACATGGAAGGTAAATTTTGATGGTCAAGATATGGCAACATGGGTATCAAGACCAATATATTGACACTTTTGTAAAGCATGACAATGCGTGCGTCTACACATGCTTTCGAGTGATCAGATTTCATTGTATTAACACTGTCTTAAGAAGAGTAAATACAAGTAACAATTCTGCAGGTATAACTGGAATCTTGTTTATGTGCATTTCGTTGGGTGAATGGTCTCCACGTTTTAGAGTTATACTCCAACTGCTACCTTGTCATAATTGTATGTCTGTTCACTAATTTGATTGTGTTTTGACTGGGTGTTTCGTTTGATAACATCTAGTGTTTGATTTGCGGATGTAGCATTGTGTATTCATGTCAGTGCTGTGGTTACTCTAGGGCTCTATGAAGATCATGTGAGGTTTGAATGGCAAGTCTTGATTTTATAATTTTTCAGGTTTTCAATGTCATAGCTAAAGTACGGAAGGCAATTCCAAAGGTTTATCAAGCTGTGTAAATGTACACTTATGTAGAACAGTATGGGAAAAGACACTGAAACAGTTTTTGGTCATCTATTACCTTTTACAAGAAAAATACAAGTGTAAAGTCATGTTATATATATAAATAATTTATTTGTATAACATTGAGTGTTTTTACAAAATTGTTAATATCACAGACAACAATAATATAAATTGTGTATAATGAATGAGAGTTTGGAAATTAATATTCTTAAAATAACAATTTTTGAAAATAAAAATAAATTATTCACAGATTAGCGTTGCTGTTTCAATTTTAGCAGTTCAAATGTAATATTTTCCAGGAATTAATACACTATAAAAAGTAGTGAAATCATATCCTTCAGTGCTTTACCTTCATTTTTTACAAGTCAATTCAGTGACAATTGAGATGAAATTGAGATGAACAAAACATTTTAAATGCTTTAGTTTTAAATTGTCCAACACATATAATTTAAAGCTCTTTTTCTATATTGCTGAAAATAGTTTAAGTTTCCATTTCCACTTTCCTATTCTAGTAGTCAAATTCTTAAATTAATAACAAATAAACAATTCCTCACAAAAGAATCATTCATAAATACACCGTAAAAGTTTCAACTTCTTCCTATCAAGGTTGATTTTTATCCAAGTTTTCTTGTGATGTGTTTGGCGATGCTGGCATCTTTTTTTCCCAGAAGTCACTGACACGTCTCTGCACCTGACCTGGATGTTCCTCGCGCCACTCGGCCTGCCACTGGCGTAATTCTTGTACTTCAGGTTCTCGTCTTACCTGGAATAGAGAAATAATGAGGATTATTGACCAATCAAAACAGGATGGATAGTAAGGTGTAACAACATCTGAAATGTTATTGCACTTTATATATTTTACACTCAAGTACCTTTAAAGTTTTTAAGTGAGCAGGTTAGAATAAATATGTTTCATTAAACTGCAGTGCAATGGGGTATGGCTTTTCACTCTGCATTTCAGTTCATAAGATTTTATTTTTTTAGCAACAGCAGTAATGTTATAAATTCTGTATTGCCTTTTCGTCTTTTTGAAGAAAAAAAGGAAGACTGTCTTACTTTTTAGTCAACGACAGTGATGACAAAAGCCTCCATTACTCGGAGTGAAACAAATTGACAATGAATCTAACAGATCATTAACTTTATCAATGAGTTTTTGCGTTAAACACATCCACAAATATAGTTGCCTGTTATAGTATTTTGACAGAGAAATTCCATCAATGTCACCATTGAGATTATTTCGAAAGCACATGTCATTGAAAGAATATCTTTGTTTTTTTATGATGGTGTATTTCAAATTTGGATGATGTGATAATATGGCATATTTTATTTAGAAATGAGGTCTTGCCTGCCATCACAGGATAAATGGACTATTCTATGGATAAATTTATTTTGCATAAAAAACAAAACAACTTTAAGTAAAACTGTAGCAAACCTTTCGTATATAAAAGGTACAATTTCTGCCATATAAGTGTTCTTTTTTATATTATGTTCACATCACTAGTGTTGAATTACTGTCAGGTACTACAGTGTTGACATTGCTCATTCCTAAAATATGCATTTAGCTGAACATTTCACTTGGGTGTATCCCATCCATTTTGGATTAAAAAATAATCAGAGATGGCCGACCAATAGCCCTTACATATTCCAGTTTCAAGATCTATACAAAGCCATTGAGTACCATGCAATACTCATGACACAAGCCTTTTAATTGTGATAATTACCAGATATCCACGCCAAAATGACTGTATCTTCAGCGTAGCTTCCTCCTCTGTCCATATCAGGGACAATGGCAGTGGTGGTCTTGGGCTACAAAAGTTTACCAAATTCCATTTGTAAATGCCATATTAACATGCACTTATGTATGTATAAACACTGAAATTATTTTCGGTACTTTTCTCATAGAGAATTTTTTATTGATATTTTTTAAATTGGATAGGCCTTATTGAAACTCGTTGCAAATAACCTTTCGAAAAAGAATTTATAAATTATACTTTTATTTTTTTGGAAGCATAAAATAACTTGTCTGTGGTCAGGTTGGGTCAAATATTTTTGAGTTTCTTAATGGTATAATTACAGCATACTGACTTCAGACAAAACAAAGAATTAAACGTAACACAATGGAATTGCCCTTTCAACAAAATAAGCTTATTTATAATATCCATACTTCAAGTAAAATAGTTCCATGAGCTAGAGGACGCACAATAATTAACGACTAGATTTTAAACTGACATATTAAGGACGTTATCAATAGTTAACTAAATTTGCTGAACAAAGTAAAAAAAGTCAAATAAAAAATAATATGATTCTAAGTGTCAATACTTGTCTCGATGCATGAAAGATATTTAACAAGAAAAGAAAAAAGAAGACTTCTAACTTTTTTTGTTCAATATCAAATATGTAAAACACAGTTTTCTAGAAACCTAATACAGCTTTTAACTCTTCTATTCTCTATGGTTACTTACTGGTCCTTAAGCCACTCCTTAACAAATGCAATATCTTCCAGCTCTACTTTTTCTCTGTTAGGCTGGTTGGGGTTGTTTCTGAAATATGGTGATTCGATAATTTTAGGTTACCAGTAACTTTGAATTTTATGTATTTTTTGTATTAACTGTTTAACTACAACCCATCAACAAGCAAGCAAGATTCTGGTTTGCCTCTGTTCAGCCACAAATTGAAATATATACACATGTTTTACACAATAACCAATACCACACATTTATAATGGAAACCCAGTTCATATCATCTTATTGTTAAACTTTAGATCATACTTACACATGTTCATGAATACATGCCATGTAAAACTTGAGCTATTTTGCTAAAATGATTATTGCTGTCAATATTTAGTTCACCGAGACCTTCATTTTATCAGGGAGTAAGTATACGTATACTTACTCCCTGGTTTTATAAAGAAAGGTAATGATGTCACTTATCAACTCCAAATGAACTTTACTCTAAAAGTATTCTTATAAAAATACCATAATTTCCTTAATAATAGCATTTCCACTAATAGAAGCTTCCCCACTTTTTTTTTAGAAATTTTAGGAAAGAGAGAGTATCTCCTTTACATTTGCAAAGCACCCAGGTGCTACTATTATGTAACTGGGTAAGGTATATGGTGAAATATTGATTCCTAACCGTGTGTCCTCGATAGCTCAGTGGTTAGAGCCCTGGTACGGTAAACCAGAGACCCTGGGTTCGAGTCCCGGTTGAGGAACGATTTTTCACCACCTGTGATATTTGGGGGCTCGTCCTGGATCCAGGACCGTGTCTGTTAGCATGAAACAGTATGAAAATAAGTCTGACAGTCGGCTGGAGTTAACTCCACTAGAAAATCTGGTGGGGGTGTATGTAACCTGGTACAGGTAAATGGTGAATAATCGATTCCTAGCCGTATGTCCTCGATAGCTCAGTTGGTAGAGCGCTGGTATGGTAAACCAGAGACCCTGGGTTCGAGTCCCGGTTGAGGAACGATTTTTTCACCACCTGTTATAATTAGGGGAAATATGGTATGTGATGTAAAACTGAAGATATTGGATAAAATTCGTTTACAAGGTCAAATGTATGTTCACTCACTGTGACCTGACCATTATTCTAATGTCTCCTAACACTCAATAGGTGTACAAACAACCCAACATATTGACTTGTATACAATGTTTATCATATATGAGCATGTGTCAAGTAAAAACTTGAAATATTGGGACTACCATTTCAGGATCAACATCATGTTCAATGTGCGCTTGATTCAACCTACTGGCGCCAAACTCCAACATCAACATCATGATCAACATCAATACAAACATGTATATAAAGTTTTATGAAGATAGGCCAAGTAAAATTTAATATAACAAGAATGTGGATTTTAATTTAACCAATTTGAATGTAAAGTTTAGGTTCACTGTGACCTTGACCTTTGACATACTGACATCCAACTCACTAATAGCCAAATCTCAATAAAAAGCATATAAACAAAGTTTCACAAACATTGGAGCAAACTTTAATAAAGTTGGATGCGAAATTCTATGAAAACTGGTCGAGTAGAACTTAAGCCAATTTAACCATGGACGCCCAGCACAAATGTAACCAATTAAATAGACCAGATGATAAATAAATAGTTTGGTATCTCTTAAAACTCAACATTTTGTGGAACATGTCTTCATAGTGGACTCTAAAGAACCTTCAGTTACTAAATATGGATGCAAATCTACTAAATATGGATGCAAATCTATCTTCTACTGTCAGATTTAGTAATCATAAATTAACCCAGGCTATATATCTACATCACGCTATCTTGAAATATGTTCCCACCGATGAAAACTTGTGATGATGAAGTGTTATATGTGCATTGTGTATTGAACTATGTCTACAGGATCTGAGTATCAATGTGTAATGTTTATGCTTCAAGACAGTGACTAGAAGTTAACGTGATAGTTACTGGCTAACTATATGGGCATACACCATTGTGTTAATCTTACTGGTTGACGGTTTGTATCTGTCAGAGAAATGCTTTCTGCTTACAAAGCAATCCCTCTGTTTTGTTTGGCAGTTCAGGTTTTAGACAAAACGCCATACATTAATATGCAGACTACTAATGCCTTAAGGCAAATATTCCTTTAATAAAGTTCTGAACATACCTGTGCAAATGACCTTTGAGTGTTTTTAAACAAAGCTAAGTCAATGGTTTAACGCAATACTGTTGTAACTATATATCATTAAAGATGAAGATACAACAGTTTTGTGTTGAACCAATAAATGTAAATGACCTGTGAGAAATATACCTTTATAGTTGACCTGTGGAAACATACCTATATAAATGACCTGTTAGAAAATCCAAGGCATCAAACTTTGTTCTTTTTCTCTGAAATAAAATTATCAAGATACATTTCCTTTGATCACATCTTAGAAAATATATCTGTGCAAATATGAAATATAACATAAATGTGTTTTCATATCCCATATGATACTACAATAACTATGTAGATAATTATGTACAAAGAAAAGATCAGTGATTGAGAGAATTATATTAACAAATAAGTCGCTGTTGTGGCATAATGTACAGAAATTTATATATTAACATCATGAAGATTTTGACTCTGGCAACAGAATATTAATTGTTTTACCATGACGGCAATTCGATAAAAGTTAACCCTCTATATTAAACAATATTGACTGGCATATATAACAGTTTGTCATCTTTGAACTATTTATTTTTTACATACTTCGAAGCATTTCTCCTTCTTTGCTTGTCTTAGCATTTCTTCTAATGCTGGTAGTAGAACAGGAAATACATAAAGTTCCAAATACTCCCTTGGTGTGCCTAAAATGAGAAGAAAGTAAGCATATTGTGACAGAAATTGAAAATATGACAGAAACAGGTATGAAATGCTTTACACACCCACATTCAGACCTTGTTGGTTGCTTAGTTCTGTCACCCTTAATTGAGTTTTTATTAATCAATGTCTGATAATTTATATTTAACAGATACAATCCAAATAATGAATATGAAAAATAACATGAGTGTTTAATATTAAAAAAGAGTTACTATCATTTAAATAATCAGTTGTTTTAATTGTTCATATGGCATCTCATACCGGACAAATATCTGTAAAACATACCTATATAAACACAAATTTTCATTCAGATTAAAATACAACACGACAATATATCAGTCAATTACAGAACAGAACAGAACAGAACATGTTCTGTTCTGTTCTGTTCTATAAACACAAATTTTCATTCAGATTAAAATACAACACCACAATATATCAGTCAATTACAGAACAGAACAGAACAGAACATGTTCTGTTCTGTTCTATAAACACAAATTTTCATTCAGATTAAAATACAACACGACAATATATCAGTCAATTACAACGGAAAACATATATAATACTGAGATGATTACTTTAAATACGTATTTCTTACATTGTTCTTTTGGTGTTATTGGTGGTGGTAGAGGTGACGGTGATTTTGGTGGTTTTTCTGTGAAGGCATAACCAATCACTGAGGGGTGAATAACTGCAACATCTACGTCTGCTTTGGGGTCAGTGTCTGTTTGAACTGGATAATGCATTTTACCATAGAAGACTGGATTGTGTAGGGCAGGATCATAATCCTGGTAGTCTGTGGCCACGGATATGTTATCATCCTCTCTGTACTGCTTAAATGATGAAAATTCTGCAAAAAAAATAAATATATATATAAAATTTATATCCTGAAAATAATAAGTTTTGTAATAAAAATATATAGTGTTTTATATATAAACACACAGTTAATTGAAGGTTCTTTAAAGTGACCATCGTTCTATAAAGTTACCAATGTCTTTTAAGCCTTTAATCTAAATAAAACACGTAAATTGTTTCTGGTTTCCACAAGCCATGTGTCATCCTAGGAGTAGGACTAATTGATTGGTGACCATGTACACAATGTATTTGCTGTACATACAAACCAATTAATTAAAGTGTGTGGTCATTATTATTTGTGACACTGACACTGTCAAACCATCCCTACCAAATAGGTATAACATCTTGTTGGCATTTTTCATAAAACGAAATCAATTAATATGAACAGCTGAATTTTAAAAGGGTATCAGATAATCATATTAGATCAAGAAAATGAAGACACTAGTTAGTCATAGTACCACTAGAATGTGGTGTGGATAATATACACAATATAACAGTCAACATTTGAATAGCAGTTTCTAAAACCACTTATCATATGCTTCACACACAGACAACCATCAATTACAAGCACAAAATGAATTCATTTAAAGGGTATACCCAATTCATACCCTCATTCCACATCCACCTGCCAACTTAAATATAGTTTTATAATTCCTTATACTTTAAAAAATAAAATGGAGCACCAATGCCACTGTTGATCTATTGCTGTTCGGCCTGTTATATATGTCACGCAACACCCAAATCTACACCAAATATTTCGCTAAACCTCCCAAATCCACACCAAACCTGCATTATATGGTGGTACAATGATGTTATTGTACCAAATATCACAAATAAATAACCATTTCAGAAAACTGAGTTGTTGCGTTATTTTCACACATCATGATAACACTATGCATTATTAACAAATAAGTTAGCAACTACATTTTCATTTTGCTCAAATGATTTTTTTTGTGATATATCATTGTAACACCATATAAAGTAGATTTGGTGTGGATTTGGGAGGTTTAGGGGTAGATTTGGGGGAAATAGGTAGATTTGGGTGTTTTGTGTAACCATTTATATTTCCCATAAACCTATTGCGACTGTTTAGGACCCCCAAACATAGCTTGTATGCAGGTGCCCCTTTGCCTATAGAATTTATACTTTTCCCCCTATCTCTCTCTATCTTCTACTTTTCCCCCTATCCCTCTCTCTTCATATTGCAGTACCCTGACTACCCTCAGTTGAGTATATTATTTCATTATTCTTATTACAACTTAGTTTAAACTAACAGGTGAGTTTAAATGAAGTATCACTCTGTATATTATGGACCATGGACTGGCCCAGAGCTTCAACTCTGAATATGAAGATCACAAGTTTGAGCCTCAATGCACCACTGGGTTACCCTGGTGTGTCCTTAGACAAGCCTCGTCCATCAGATAGGGATTTAAACTGCGTGCTCCCATGTTTTGGAGTCTATACTTTGAGCCTGTTAAAGAACTTAACTTTTTTCTATTTTCATATACTTTCAAACCCCTATTAGTGAGGAAGCCTAGACGCAGAGATTTAATTTTAAGCTAGTTCAGCGAGATATTTCACATCTGGGAATCAAACTCAGAACATCTGGGAGGAGAGGCATCTATAGACATTACAATTTGTCTGAGACTAATTTTTCCTTACCTATGCATGGATTAGGGTAGTGAGACCCACACACGAGTATGCTTCTACAGTATGGGACCCTTACCTTGCAGAGGATGTCAATCGGATTGAGCAAGTGCAGAGACGGGCCGCTCGCTTTGCTCACAACAACTACATAGACAAGACCCCAGGATGTGTCACAAAGATGATAAGGACCTAGGTAGGGAGACACTAGCCTACAGACGGCGAACCCACCGACTCTCTATGCTTTTCAGAATACAGCATGGTATTGTAGACGTAGATGCAAGCCAGATATTGCACCCCAACGACAGGCACACCCGAGGCAGCCACCGTCTACAACAGCTGACAGCAACATATAAAGTATACAAAAACTCCTTCTACCCCCGGACCATCATCGAGTGGAACCACCTACGCATTTTAGTCACCGATGCTGCTAAGATCGAGGAGTTCAATGTCGCCCTGGGACACTACCAGGCAACTCTCCTATCCACTCAGTAGTCTGCTTTCAGCCATGTACATAGTTTTAATTTTGAAATATCGAATTTTAACTGTAAATACCAAGGGAAGGAGGTGGCTGTCTCACTCCCATCACAGGTCATATGTACATTCTCGCTAGAGAATCCTGACCTTAACCGGAAGAAGAAGAAGAAGGGTAAGGTTTAGGGTGAGTGATTAATTTTAGAGTAAGATTATGGCTGTGTGTGGGGTACAGTTGGGGTAACTTACAGTAGGTGAGATTGGATTTAAGGTAAGGGTTATTACTGCTCTCTCTTAATTAGTGGTTAACCAATTTTGAATTTATACTGCATATATTGGCCACCACGACACTTAGGAATCTATTCCTATATGTCGGTAAATAGCTATTCATAGTTAAGTTTATTTTGTTAAATGCTTTATATTCGACAATAAATAAAGTTTGAATTGAATTTGCTACCAAGACATGCAATAGTGGGGCACAGTTCCATATTTCCCGAATTCTTTTGTACCGTTCCACTCTCTCTGTGGCGGCTCGAAATAATGATTTCATTGTGTTGATGAGCTGTTTAAAAACAATCAAACTCCCTCTGTATGAGGTGGACTATTGTCATGTATTTTCGAGGTTCATATTTTACAACGTGTAAATAAAACACTTCAATGAGAACAGCAACTAATATATAGTTTTTTAGTTGACTTGAATGTATTCAAACAGTTTCGTGTGCTTTTTATATAGCTAGTTGTGCTACCTTTGCATATTTCTTCAAAAATATTAGCCTCTGGGACTTTTGTTATGACAGACATCTTGGATTCTTCAATGACCTAACGACGCCTGATGTAAACAATTGCGCGAGAAAAATGACCTACAGTAAACTCTATTTTGCCTACTTTAATGAAGATGTCTCTATGTTAAAAAATATTTTTTTAATTTCAATATATGTTTAATAGTAAATTATAAGAGAAATATATTCACAGAATGCGTTTACGAATACTTAATTTATCGCGTAAGAATACGAGTTGTTAGGGTTTTTCAGGGGAAATAACTCTAACCAGGAAATAAAAAATTGACTCTTCAACAATCAAAAATGACAGAGGTCTAATTTTTTCTTTATTTCATTCTTTTTTAACAGTGTCTCTTCATTTTATAAGACGGTTTATCTTCAGTGCATATGTATTTTCTGGTCCTGTCATTGTCATCCTGAATTGCATGATTTTATGGCAGTATTTTATCAACTTGTTGCATAAACTTTTGTCACATGACCACAAGTTTCAAGGCATAAACCGAATGTTGTATAAAAGGGTCTTGCCTCAAGAATTTAACAAGAAAAACAAATAAAAAGTATTTCGAGAATAAGTTATGCATGACAAATAAACTGATATCCACCATGTCCAACACTAGCAGAGTACGTTTCCATTATGTAATATAACTAACTTCGTTTTACTTTAGTGGGTTCACTGCTAAAATGATCAATAGATGCATGATTTTCCTCGTATTTTTCTCCACTTCTTGATGAACCATGGTCAGACGTAGTAATACACAAATTATCTTATGAAGTGCACTTCTACAAAACATTTGATTTCAATAATTACAAATTATTAAACTGTAATAGTTTTTAACTACATCTAACGGTGGTTCACCAAAAATGTAAGAACTCGGAATCCTTTCCTAAGAGTTTGTTATTATACATGCATGCATAGTTTATTTCTAAATTGCCTTCTTTAACAATAATGCTATCATTATATTCCAAATGCAGTTGTTGATCTGACAAACCTTAGACAACTGAGTGGACATGCCAGGGCTAGAAATTAACATTTTTATTTTTAAGAGAGTTTAAGCAACAGTCAAGATTGCCTTGTGTTCCTTTAAGATGCATTTTGTAGACATTTGTACCAGTAACCTGTTTTAACTTTTATCAAAGTCTCTTCTCATATTTCAGGAAGCAAAGTCCTACGTCAACAAGTTGCTACAAGCGTAAGTTGTTTGCATTTTTTACTGATATATATTTTTCAACTTAAGTCAGATCACAGAAATATTAGATCTGTGGTCAGATATATATTTAAAGCTTCTCTAAGCTATCGGTATTTCTTACTGTTTTAGATTTGTCATGCCTTCACACATGGTGAGCATGAATGAATATAATAAATATGCATTTTTTATTGTGTAGATCGGTCCACAACACCTAGCTGTTCCATGGCCCAAATATCATCCCATTCCCATTCCCAATGTAAATTTCTTTGAAACCAACAGTCTACCGTATGTGGAATTTTCTCCTGACATGTTCTTTTCCAAATGCCAAAAATTTGGTTAGAAAGGCCCCTTCCGAAAAAAATTGAAAAAAAAAACGTGTCAGAGATATGTCAAGAACACATTTCAATTTTTTCTTCAGACAACTGTTTTTTCTCTCAGCCACTTCTTTTGCCATTATTTTTTTTGGGACTTCAGGACCTTTGCTATTTATTCGACACAAAGTGAATCTAACAAATTGATGGTACGATCATTGAAGGCATAAGTAGTAACACCTAGCGATACCTTGATCATCTACAACAACAGCACCCTAACCTGACGAAACAAATATATCCAGACTAGACTACCCTGCTGCAGAGATGCTTTCCCCTAAAACTGAGGGACACTATACTTACACCTTAATACATGTATAAGGTTGCTCGGTAGACACAATGCTTTTACGGTCCGTTCTCTGGGCACACAAGCAAGACTAATCCATTCACCAGACATATATACAACATGAATTGTACAATTACATTGCCTATTTATTTATTACTCTGTACCGATTGGGATCGATATATAAGGTCACCAGAAACCATTTTTTTTACTAAAAACATGTACTAGGTGTATTATGCTATAAATGCACTTCCAAATCATTCAGGTAAGTATATTTCTTTTTCTGCACACACTAAAACACTTAAACTATATACAAATAGATATGTTGACAATTTACTATTGTTATTAGGGCACTTATTTCTGCCAAAGTTTTTATGGGCTTTTCAGACACAATAACTTGTACATCTACCTATTAAATAAATTACATATTTATGAAACAGGCATATTAAGTCTTCCTTAAAAATACCTTGTAATGTTTTGTTATCAATTGAGAGATAAAAAAATCGTATATAAAAGTCGTTTTTGATTTCAATGCAAAATTCTGCTCCTTAAAAAAACTATTTATTGTATTTTCTAATTAAAGGAACACTGTCCGTAAGTAAGCAGATATTGAGCATAACCAAATAACTGTCTGACTTTTTTTCAGTGAAATGTATACATGAAAACATGAAGAGTGGGACCCACAATATTTACCTTTTCTGCGATCACGTGACTTCCATTAGCGATTAGGTTTTCACCATAGTATGTATTGCGTAATATGTTTAGCCCGCTTAGCTCAGTCGGGAGCGATGTCGACCACTTTACGCTCATGCACACTATTATTACTGCGAGTGTAATTTTAGTTTGGGCTGCGAGTTCAAACGCACGAAGCGGATTTACTTTTTTTGTACCGCGATTGAATTCCGTTAAATAATCTTGCTTTTAATTAGTAAATATTCAATAATGTTTAGTGTGTAATGTTTGCGAACATAATTATTGTGTGTTTTATAAGCTAAAAGTTACAGACAGTGTCCCTTTAAAAATGTTTTTCATATGTTGGATAAATCCAAATTAAGACAAACTGAAAGTTGTTTCGCAAATTTTAAAGCTAACTTCAAAATATTTATTTCTCAACCGATTTTCAAAATCAAGGTGTTTGCCACTAAATATTCGTATTCCAATTTTATACTATTTATGTAAGTATAAAAATGTCAAATAAAACCTTTGGCTGAAAAATGTGTCCCCAAACAAACAGTTAAGAAATTACAAAGTTTCTCATGTTTCGTCTGATCCGAAAGTAAAGTCCTAAAATGTTTGCTTCATCCTAATTAACAGAATGAATGTACATTTCAGTGTGGATGGCCTGATGGCCATAATCATTACAGACAGGGATGGGGTTCCAGTGTTTAAAGGTAATCCTATTGTTTAACACTTCTATTTTTCATTTTTTTGGGCGAATACAATATACTTAAATAAATGTGCACTTATGCTTAGTTGAATGGTTGAATAGTGTTTTACGTCATTTTCAGCGAATTTCTGGCTATGTACACGTGTTTTTTTTTCGTGTGGAGGCTGACCACCCATTTTATCCTGGGTAGAATCAGAACTGTATACCTCCTGAAGGTTTATTAACCTGCAGTGGTGAGAGATTTGAAGGTTTATTCACCTGCAGTGGTATTCACCTGCAGTGGTGATTGGTGTGAAGGTTTATTCACCTGTAGTTGTGAGAGGTGTGAAGGTTTATTCACCTGCATTGGTGAGAGGTGTGAACGTTTATTCACTTGCAGTGGTGAGAGGTGTGAATGTTTATTCACTTGCATTGGTGAGAGGTGTGAACGTTTATTCACTTGCAGTGGTGAGAGGTGTGAAAGTTAATTCACTTGAAATGGTGAGAGGTGTGAATGTTTATTCACTTGCAGTGGTGAGAGGTGTGAATGTTTCAAACTCGTCGCCTTTACCATCCTGGCCACCGAGGAGATCACAGTCAGGGTCAGTAAAAATCATTGTATGAAGAGAGTAGGGTTTGAAAGAAGTAAAATGTTAATAATGATCAATAGGCGTAGATTTAAATGTCCATTTGGGAACCTACACCCATTCCATTGTGTTTGGTTGTGCTCATGTGTAAGTTTAAAATATTTAATGATTAAATATCTTGAAAGATATTAAACCTGACTGACTGTCAGACTGATTTAAAGAGACATACACAAGCAATAATACTCGGGAGGTATGCTATATAACTGTATAATACAAAACTCATATATTGTTTAACCTCCAAAATTCTTCTTGCCTGCACAAAGTTGACAATGATTGCAGTGTTTTGTACTTACAGTGGCCACTGACCAGACTCCAGATTTAGTGTTACGCCACAGTTTCCTGGGAACATTTGGTCTGGCAGCAAACCAAGCCAGTAAACTGGGAATGTCAACCAATAAGTCTATCATCTGTATGTATGAAAACCACCAGGTCAGTGTAAACATTCATCTGTCAAATATTATAACATCAACCTTTCATATGGCCATTGTTTATAAATATGGATATATAACCCTTCATATGGCCGTTGTTTATAAATATGGATATATAACCTTCATACGGGCATTGTTTATAAATATGGATATATAACCTTTCATATGGCCATTGTTTATAAATATGGATATATAACCCTTCATACGGCCGTTGTTTATAAATATGGATATATAACCTTTCATATGGCCATTGTTTATAAATATAGATATTTACTCTTTCTGACCGCCATTTCATATAAATATTGATGTGTATCGGGAGTTTAATAACATTGCAACATGTTCGGGGTAACAGTTTCATACCACGCTTGGTTGTTTTACTTTACACTTACCAATAAATATGCTCTAACTGAAGCATATCATACTAGTACTAGTATATAGACCAGGATCATGGCCTTGTAGAACAGGGGTGTCCGTGGCCGAGTGGTTAGAGTCTCTGACTTGAAATCACTTGCCCCTCACCGCTGTAGGTTCAATCCCTCAGGGGCCTAGGAATCTTTATGTGAGGAAGCTATCCAGCTGGCTTGCGGAACGTCGGTGGTTTTACCCAGGTGGCCGCCTGTACATGAAAATTGCCAGGAGGGGCACCTGAGGTCTTCGCTAGAAAGTTGCCATATGACCTTAGCTGTTGGTGCGACTATAAAATCCAATTCAATTTAATTTCTTGTAGAACAGCTCCTTCTGTCAGTAACTATGTTGTACAATCTGTATAATGTGGAAGGTCTGATAGGGCCTTTTCTAAGTTGTGAGACAATGGTCTAGTGGTAGAGCATTGGACCCATGATCGGAAAGACATGGGTTCTGTCCCCACCATGACCGTATGTGTTGTGTCCTTGAGCCAGACACTTTTATATCTGCATTTGCTTAGTACTAGTTCTATCAAGGAAGATATCGAGAGTGATTAAAATAAGTTCAAGAGAGCTTTCTTTACAGTCGATGTAAAATAAATAAATTTAAACTAATTATGAGATAAAAACTAATATTTTGATAAAATAAATCTTCAGAGCATAAATTTATTTCAACCTTTATATTCAAGAAATATTTAGGTTTTAATTTGTGAATGTGTTTCAGGTTGTGCAGATCAACAAGTCTCCGCTGTTGTTGACGTTTATTGCCTCGAGTGACACTAACACAGGTAGGTGTGAGCTTAAAGGGACACACAGTAATCTTGAACTTTCTATCAACAATTTTAATTACACCTCGATTTATTAATGCAATACCATTTTGACTTTAAACCTGCTAAGTTTTCTTTGTTATTCTACCATATATTTCAATACAATTGTTGCAGTATAATCAACATATATACTGAGGGGAAAAAGTTTACCAAGTTTTTGTTGCACCCTGGAAATAATACATTTTTGGTTGTAAAACCAAAAAACTACTGCCATAGACACAATATTTTATTCAACAGACATCAATGACAGTCGAACATCTTAATGACGTAACAAATAAATGAACGTAGGGGTCAAGCCCGTAAAGTCCCATAATGTCAGTATATCTTATATACAGTATTATTTCATCTAAAAAACTTGCTTAACTTTTTTCCCTCAGTAAATTAATATGAAAGAATAATTTGCTTTGAACTATTTAAATAATCAATAATAATGATTTAAAAATATGCAAGAACTGCAGAAAAATTAACGGTACAAGGCAAGTTTTTAAAAAAGCAAGATTGCAATGATTGTGTGTCCTTTTAATAATACATTCAGCATGGTTAAAGCATGTTAAGTCTTATTCTGCATGTGATGCTTTAGACTTATACAGTAACAAGGTAGATGTATAGAAAATAACATGGCCAGAAGACAAGATGGTCTCTTAAATGTATCTGCTCTATAAGACCTCTTCGTCCATTGTCAACAACTTTTGCTTTTAATGATTGACTTCTGCTCAGAATAATTGAATGTTGTTTAACGGCTCATCAACACAGTATAGGTTATTTAGAGCTGCCCCAGAGAGAGGGGAAGGATACATAGGAATCCGGGAACCTGCCCTACTCTTATTATCGAATAGATTCCTATGGTTCTTTAACGTGCTCGGAGGATAGACTGATACACGGGACCACCCGGTTTACGTCCCCATCCGACGGACGACTTCTGCTCGGAAACAGCATGGTCTATTTCGACCAAACTACACATGGATGATCCTTTGGTCGGACAGTGATTTTCAACTTTGTTAAAATTTGGGCAACATTACATCTAAGAGGGCAGCCTATACTATAAAAGGTTGAAACTTTAACAAATCTCAAGAACCATTTTGCAATAGGTTTTACATGTTTTACATAGTCTTTTAAAAGGAAAAAGACTGACATATAGGGAAATTTTTTACAACACTTCTTCTCTGTAACCACAAGGCATAGAGCTCATATATTGCATGTAGCATTGGTCCTCTACCAACTTTGTTCAAATGTTGACACTTGGGTGAAAATTGGACTTTCCCCCATAGGTCACATGTTTACATAGTGTTAGTATAGGAAAACCGTTACGATCTAAAAAGGCTAAAGGTCTAATATTTTGCATGTAGCATGTTTATGGTCCTACAACTATCCAACATGTTTGTTCAAATGGTGACACTGGGTCAAATTTGGCCTCTCCACAGGGGTTACATGTTTTACATAGGATTACCGGTACATATGGAAAATTTGATTTTTTTCTCTAAAAATACAAGGCATAGGTCACTCATATTGTATGTAGCATAAGCTTCTGGTTCTCTACAAGTTTGTTCAAATGGTGACACTGTGGTCATATTTTGCCTGCCCTAGGAGTCGTATGTTAATATAGGAAAAACAGTTAAAAATCTTTGAAACCATATGGTCCTCTACCAAGTTTGTATAACTGATGACAATTTGATCAAAGCTGGTCTCGCGGATCAGTTTTTCATAGTTCTACAGGGAACATGTTTTTTTATATTCCCTAAAACTGCAAGAGCCAGAGGTCACATTTTTTCATGGACTTATAAAGGGACTTTCTCTTAACTTACCAGACCTCTTTTATCTTGCACACTTCTGTTACTGTTGCAAGTGTCTGCAATAGACAAGTTCTTTAGATGAACGATTCAGGGCCATTTGGCCCTCTTGTGTTATACTCTATATGGGTGATGTTAGGTTAGCTGAGCAATTCAGGGCCAAGTATTCAGGGCCAGTTGGCCCTCTTGTGTTATACTCTATACAGTGACGTTAGATGAGCTATTCAGTGCCATTTGTCTTGTGTTATACTCTATATGCTGATGTTAGATGAGCAATTCAGGGCCATTTGGCCCTCTTGTGTTATACTCTATACAGTGATGTTAGATGAGCGATTCAGTGCCATTTGTCTTGTGTTATACTCTATACAGTGACGTTAGATGAGCGATTCAGTGCCATTTGTCTTGTGTTATACTCTATACGGTGATGTTAGATCAACGATTCAGGACCATTTGGCCCTCTTGTGTTATACTCAATACGGTGATGTTAGATCAACGATTCAGGACCATTTGGCCCTCTTGTGTTATACTCTATACGGTGATATTAGATGAGCGATTCAGTGCCATTTGTCTTGTGTTATACTCTATAAGGTGATGTTAGATCAACGATTCAGGACCATTTGGCCCTCTTGTGTTATACTCCATACGGTGATGTTAGATGAGCGATTCAGGGCCATATTGCCCTCTTGTGTTATACTCTATAAGGTGATGTTAGATCAACGATTCAGGACCATTTGGCCCTCTTGTGTTATACTCTATACGGTGATATTAGATGAGCGATTCAGTGCCATTTGTCTTGTGTTATACTCTATACGGTGATGTTAGATCAACGATTCAGGACCATTTGGCCCTCTTGTGTTATACTCTATACGGTGATGTTAGATCAACGATTCAGGACCATTTGGCCCTCTTGTGTTATACTCTATACGGTTATATTAGATGAGCGATTCAGTGCCATTTGTCTTGTGTTATTCTCTATACGGTGATGTTAGATCAACGATTCAGGGCCATTTGTCTTGTGTTATACTCTATACGGTGATGTTAGATGAGCGATTCAGGGCCATTTGTCTTGTGTTATACTCTATACGGTGATGTTAGATGAGCGATTCAGGGCCATTTGTCTTGTGTTATACTCTATACGGTGATGTTAGATGAGCGATTCAGTGCCATTTGTCTTGTGTTATTCTCTATACGGTGATGTTAGATCAACGATTCAGGACCATTTGGCCCTCTTGTGTTATACTCTATACGGTGATATCAGATGAGCGATTCAGTGCCATTTGTCTTGTGTTATACTCTATACGGTGATGTTAGATCAACGATTCAGGACCATTTTGCCCTCTTGTGTTATACTCTATACGGTGATGTTAGATGAGCGATTCAGGGCCATTTGGCCCTCTTGTGTTATACTCTATACGGTGATATCAGATGAGCGATTCAGTGCCATTTGTCTTGTGTTATACTCTATACGGTGATGTTAGATCAACGATTCAGGACCATTTGGCCCTCTTGTGTTATACTCTATACGGTGATGTTAGATGAGCGATTCAGGGCCATTTGGCCCTCTTGTGTTATACTCTATACGGTGATATCAGATGAGCGATTCAGTGCCATTTGTCTAGTGTTATACTCTATACGGTGATGTTAGATCAACGATTCAGGACCATTTGGCCCTCTTGTGTTATACTCTATACGGTGATGTTAGATGAGCGATTCAGGGCCATTTGGCCCTCTTGTGTTATACTCTATACGGTGATGTTAGATCAACGATTCAGGGCCATTTGTCTAGTG
Organism: Cyrtodaria siliqua; assembly: GCA_037043455.1. Classification (NCBI taxonomy): domain Eukaryota; kingdom Metazoa; phylum Mollusca; class Bivalvia; order Adapedonta; family Hiatellidae; genus Cyrtodaria; species Cyrtodaria siliqua. The sequence goes on from JAWPHD010007582.1 coordinate 113,558, forward strand.
TTATACTCTATACGGTGATGTTAGATCAACGATTCAGGACCATTTGGCCCTCTTGTATTATACTCTATATGGTGATTTTAGATGAGCGATTCAGGGCCATTTGTCTAGTGTTATACTCTATACGGTGATGTTAGATCAACGATTCAGGACCATTTGGCCCTCTTGTGTTATACTCTATACGGAGATGTTAGATGAGCGATTCAGGGCCATTTGTCTTGTGTTAGACTCTATACGGTGATGTTAGATGAGCGATTCAGGGCCATTTGTCTTGTGTTATACTCTATACGGTGATGTTAGATGAGCGATTCAGGGCCATTTGTCTTGTGTTAGACTCTATACGGTGATGTTAGATCAACGATTCAGGACCATTTGGCCCTCTTGTATTATACTCTATACGGAGATGTTAGATGAGCGATTCAGGGCCATTTGTCTTGTGTTAGACTCTATACGGTGATGTTAGATGAGCGATTCAGGGCCATTTGTCTTGTGTTATACTCTATACGGTGATGTTAGATGAGCGATTCAGGGCCATTTGTCTTGTGTTAGACTCTATACGGTGATTTTAGATGAGCGATTCAGGGCCATTTGTCTAGTGTTATACTCTATACGGTGATTTTAGATGAGCGATTCAGGGCCATTTGTCTTGTGTTAGACTCTATACGGTGATGTTAGATGAGCGATTCAGGGCCATTTGTCTTGTGTTATACTCTATACGGTGATGTTAGATGAGCGATTCAGGGCCATTTGTCTTGTGTTAGACTCTATACGGTGATTTTAGATGAGCGATTCAGGGCCATTTGTCTTGTGTTATACTCTATACGGTGATGTTAGATGAGCGATTCAGGGCCATTTGTCTTGTGTTATACTCTATACGGTGATGTTAGATGAGCGATTCAGGGCCATTTGTCTTGTGTTAGACTCTATACGGTGATTTTAGATGAGCGATTCAGGGCCATTTGTCTAGTGTTATACTCTATACGGTGATGTTAGATGAGCGATTCAGGGCCATTTGGCCCTCTTGTGTTATACTCTATACAGTGATGTTAGATCAACGATTCAGGACCATTTGGACCTCTCGTGTTATACTCTATACGGTGATGTTAGATGAGCGATTCAGGGCCATTTGTCTTGTGTTAGACTCTCTACGGAGATGTTAGATGAGCGATTCAGGGCCATTTGGCCCTCTTGTGTTATACTCTATATGGTGATTTTAGATGAGCGATTCAGGGCCATTTGTCTTGTGTTATACTCTATACGGAGATGTTAGATGAGCGATTCAGGGCCATTTGGCCCTCTTGTGTTATACTCTATACAGTAAATTTAGATGAGCGATTCAGGGCCATTTGTCTAGTGTTATACTCTATACGGAGATGTTATATGAGCGATTCAGGGCCATTTGGCCCTCTTGTATTATACTCTATACAGTGATTTTAGATGAGCGATTCAGGGCCATTTGTCTAGTGTTATACTCTACACGGAGATGTTATATGAGCGATTCAGGGCCATTTGGCCCTCTTGTATTATACTCTATACAGTGATTTTAGATGAGCGATTCTGGCCCATTTGTCTTGTGTTATACACTTTACGGAGATGTTAGATGAGCGATTCAGGGCCATTTGGCCCTCTTGTGTTATACTCTATACAGTGATTTTAGATGAGCGATTCAGGCCCATTTGTCTAGTGTTATACTCTATACGGAGATGTTAGATGAGCGATTCAGGGCCATTTGGCCCTCTTGTGTTATACTCTATACAGTGATTTTAGATGAGCGATTCAGGCCCATTTGTCTTGTGTTATACTCTATACGGTGATTTTAGATGAGCGATTCAGGGCCATTTGTCTTGTGTTAGACTCTCTACGGAGATGTTAGATGAGCGATTCAGGGCCATTTGTCTTGTGTTAGACTCTATACGGTGATTTTAGATGAGCGATTCAGGGCCATTTGTCTTGTGTTATACTCTCTACGGAGATGTTAGATGAGCGATTCAGGGCCATTTGTCTTGTGTTAGACTCTATACAGTGATTTTAGATGAGCGATTCAGGGCCATTTGTCTTGTGTTAGACTCTCTACGGAGATGTTAGATGAGCGATTCAGGGCCATTTGTCTTGTGTTAGACTCTATACAGTGATTTTAGATGAGCGATTCAGGGCCATTTGTCTAGTGTTATACTCTATACGGTGATGTTAGATGAGCGATTCAGGGCCATTTGTCTTGTGTTAGACTCTATACGGTGATTTTAGATGAGCGATTCAGGGCCATTTGTCTTGTGTTAGACTCTATACGGTGATTTTAGATGAGCGATTCAGGGCCATTTGTCTAGTGTTATACTCTATACGGTGATTTTAGATGAGCGATTCAGGGCCATTTGTCTTGTGTTATACTCTATACGGTGATTTTAGATGAGCGATTCAGGGCCATTTGTCTTGTGTTATACTCTATACGGTGATGTTAGATGAGCGATTCAGGGCCATTTGTCTTGTGTTAGACTCTATACGGTGATTTTAGATGAGCGATTCAGGGCCATTTGTCTAGTGTTATACTCTATACGGTGATTTTAGATGAGCGATTCAGGGCCATTTGTCTTGTGTTAGACTCTATACGGTGATTTTAGATGAGCGATTCAGGGCCATTTGTCTTGTGTTATACTCTATACGGTGATTTTAGATGAGCGATTCAGGGCCATTTGTCTTGTGTTATACTCTATACGGTGATGTTAGATGAGCGATTCAGGGCCATTTGTCTAGTGTTATACTCTATACGGTGATGTTAGATGAGGGATTCAGGGCCATTTGTCTAGTGTTATACTCTATACGGTGATTTTAGATGAGCGATTCAGGGCCATTTGTCTTGTGTTAGACTCTATACGGTGATGTTAGATGAGCGATTATGGGCCATTTGTCTAGTGTTAGACTCTATACGGTGATGTTAGATGAGCGATTCAGGGCCATTTGTCTAGTGTTATACTCTATACGGTGATGTGAGATGAGTGTTATACTCTATACGGAGATGTGAGATGAGAGATTCAGGGCCACTTGTATTATACTCTATACGGAGATGCTGATAATTACTTTGCATATTTGCAGGACTATTGTTGGATATGGACAGAAACTTACAAGAACTTCTGCAAGATTTACAGAGAGTAGTGATGTCCACTTGATGACTACCACACACATACAAAGGTTTAATGATGTATGAAAATAAGTGTTCGAAAACATCATTTACAAGGACATGGTACAACGCTTATCGAACTATAAAGGCTCATATTTCCTGTGCCAGTATCGACTACAATTGTTTAAGTATCACATTCATTAAATGTTCAGATATAGGAACACAAGGTATTAATGGGGTGTTATTTACACCATTAAATGTCTGCTATACACTGTTGTATGTTGTTTCACTTTTGGTGCACATGGCACGCATGCATGATCTCATGTTACGAATTATAACGTTATAAGTTTTTTCATCAAATTGGACTGGAATATGAAGTGTTCTTTAATCAACTTGGAGAGGACTGTTTTAAATCCGAAATTTATTGCATCAAGATCACACTATAGTTGGTAGAAAATCATAGATCTTCATAAAATCCAGTCAAACTAATGAAGTTTTCAGTGGTAATACCTCTGACATGAAATAGTTGGATTCTCTACATTTTGTTTAGTATGCTTTAAAGGGACACATGACAATCTTGAAGTATTTATCAAGCATTAAAATTAACACCTAGATGTTTTAGTCTGATTAAAATTAACACCTAGATGTTTTAGTCTGATTAAAATTAACACCTAGATGATTTAGTCCGATACCATTTTGACTTTAAACCTGCTTGGAAATATTGATTAAATAAAAGGTAATACAATTTGAAGTCATTAACTTTTCTTTTTTTATTCTGCTATAGGTTTAAATATATAATATAAAACAATTTGTTATTTATAAATATATTTGCTTTGTGCTGTTCAAACAATTACCAATAATGATTTGTAAATGTGAAAATTAAGCAGAAATACTAACAGGAGGTCGTGAGTTTCCTTTGATTTTGACAATTCAGACTGCTGTGTGTCCTTTTAAATCAATCCTTGTGAATGCAACTGCTGTTTTTGTACGTCGTCTGCCAACTAATTTAACAGATTCAGTAGATAATTATTCTGGATTTAAAACAACAGTATGTTTGTACCATAAAAACATGTAGGCAAGACTTTTTTCTTCTTTTTTTTCTTTTTTTTTTTTTTGCTAAACCTGCATTATGCTAGCTATCAAGATATTAAAAGATATTAAATAAGTTTTTCATAAAGTTCTAAATACGAATATGTGGCATTTCGCAAAGTTTTCTTTTCAGTTAACATTTTCAGTAAAAGTAGCATAATAGCAACCCATTATGCATCAAATGAATTTATGATGTAATTTAATGATGACAAATCAATAATATCATTACAATGTTAAATTTAATACTTATAGAATGAGATCATGACATAATTATAATAAGAATTGTTTTTAATATTTAAGTTGAATACCAAAAAAGCTTCCATGATTTTGAAGGTTGGTATGTTATCAATAATAGTTCCATGTGCAATATTTTTGTATATAAAAATTAAATAAAAATATAAATACAAGTTGGCATTAGTTTTCATTTATATCCATATTGATAATCAAAGTAGGAAATTGTTGTTCACTCAAATTCCACATCAAAACTCCATTGATGCTGTCCTCCACGCCATTGAAAGCAATTTTTGCCATCGCTGTGACCTCCTTCCTTCGGTTAGGGTTAAAGTTTTGAATCTCAGTTTGTATTGATCAAACTGCATGAGCATGGTCCTCTTGGGGATCTGACATTTTGTTGCGGTGACCTTCATAATATATTCCAAACTATAGGTCACATCCGGTTTTGGATACAAGTTCTGAATCTCTTAGATTGGTGGGATATTGATCCAACTGCACCAGTATATTCCTCCCAACATTTTTGTCGCTGTGACCTACTTTCTCCAAATATAGTTTACCCCAGTTTTGAGTACACATTCTGAATCTCCGCTTTCATTGATCAAATTGCCTCAGTGTTCCTGTTATTGACTTGGTGAACCAACCTTTTGTCCCTGTGACCACTACTAGTATATAGGTCACATCCAGTTTGGGGTTAAAGTTCTGAAACTCGGCTTCTATTGGTGGGATATTTATCAATCTGCATCAGTAGGTTCATTGAAGAATATATTACCTCCTGTTTACGGTAGAAGTTTTAAATCTCAGCTTCTATTGGTGGGATATTGATCAAACTGTATCAGTTTGGTCCTCTTATCGACCGTCCTGCAGAGTCCATTTTTTTGTCGATGTGACCTACTTTGTCCAAAATATAGGTCACGACAGGCTTTGGGTACAAGTTCAGAATCTCGGCTTGTATTGTGGGATATTGATCAAACTCCATCAGCATTTTGTTTTTATAAACCCGACATGGTTAACCGGTTGCTGTACGCCATGTCCGAGACCTACTTTGTTCGATATATGGTTCATGTTTATGTGAATGGAATGTCATTGTATGGTCTACATACAGGCCATGGCCATATAGTTAAGCTACTTAGCTTGTTTCATAAATAATTTAAAAGGAACAAGATGAAGTATTGCCAAATAAAACATATTCGCTACAGGTCATTGTGTAATCAGACATTTGAGCATTTGAGGATAATTAGTTTTTCACCCAGCTGCACCTTGTAAAGATTCGTTTAAATGCCTCGAGGGAAACTGAAGTTTTTGATCAGAAACCACTATGACCTTTGACCAGATGACCCGAATAACAATTCTGAGGTTCTTTCCCATGAGCCGCATATTGTTGAAGTTTCATTGAAATCTTTTGAAGGAATGTTAATGTTATTGAGCGGAAACCATTTTCTATTTAAAGTATTAACAGGGACATTTATATTTGGATGAATGTCCTGAATATATCTACCCTAAAAGGAAAACTAGATTATTGAGCGGAAATCTATTAATAGCAAGTGACCTTGACTTTGACCAAATGACCTGAATAATTATTCAGAACCTCCTTCAATGAGATGCATCTTGTGGTGAAGAGTTTCGTTACTAGGGAATGTTTTTGAGCAGAAACAAAACCGGACAGACTGAAAGAATGACAGAGTGCAATCCTAGACCCTCGGGTCATGACCGGTAATACTATAAGAATTCCAACCCGAGGTATAAGTGTTTTTATCTGAACCGAGGCTCTACTGAGGTTCCAATTAAAACACTTATACCGAGGGTTTGAATTCCCTATCTGAACCGAATACCGATGTTAGATTATTTTTCTTGCATATCCGAGACATTTTGTGCGTCGACGCCGCCAGCTACTATAAACGTTTTGTATGTTTTCCTGCATACCGGATGTTGGTGCACGCGTGACTTTTATCTCGACCCCAGGGTGAGATGGAAATATCTAGCCCCGGTAAAATGACGGATTTCTTTGTCTGGTATGCAAGAATAATAAATGATGATAGATTCTTTTTCTTGCATATCCGAGACATTTTGTGCGTCGACGCCGCCAGCTACTATAAACGTTTTGTATGTTTTCCTGCATACCGGATGCTGGTGCACGCGTGACTTTTATCTCGACCCCAGGGTGAGATGGATACCGGATGTTGGTGCACGCGTGACTTTTATCTCGACCCCAGGGTGAGATGGAAATATCTAGCCCCGGTAAAATGACGGATTTCTTTGTCTGGTATGCAAGAATAATAAAGCTTATACTTTAAATTAATAAAATCATATTATTGGAATGTTGATGTAAAATGTAATAAAGCAATCTGACAGTTTTATTATTTTTTATTATGCTACAATATACTACATTCGTGTGTGTTAGTCTACAACATTTCCACATGGGTTATGATAACATATGTTTCTCTATATATCACCCACCATTGTATTTTTGGATAGAATACCTTGGCTGGAATGAAGGTTGCAAGCCAGGTTAAACCATGATACATGAAGGTTGCTAAATAGCTTGCTAGTTCTAGAGCACTTCAGTACAGAATATCTGGAATGTTCAAATTACATAGATTCTATTAATAAAGAGATTTAAAAATAGTAATCAGACATGTAAATAGAAAAGAAAATTGCTATCGACAACATGCGAACAAATTTTCCTTAAAAAACATAACTGTTATCAAATAATACAGATCTACTGCTGAAATAAAAATGACAAATATTGATGCCAGCATAAATGTGCTGCTAATAGAGTGAGCACTTCTACTATTATTGTTATTTATTATATAGCTATTATAATATATACATAGTACCTTCATTTACTTACAATGGAATATAAAAACCTGTACTGCCACTAGCATTTTCTGACCACTATTATACAACATGCATCATATGACGTAGATGCCGTGTGATCAATTTGCCTAAGTAAACAGTCTACTATACTTTAGAAATAAAATATTTCCAGCTGGTTTATATTGTCCCAGACCAATACCTGGTGGGCGGGACTTTAAATTCATAGATACCAAGGGCCTCAGGCCTGCGGTTTTGATGTGTTTCAAGTCCCAAACACCAGGATTTGATCTCGCACAATATAAATCCGCTGGAAATATTTTATTTCTTATCTAACATGGAGTTTTATTTATCACGAAAAACATTTTGTCGAGAGATTGCGCAAAATACAGATTCTCACAACTTACATTTTATGCCCATCTCTCGACATCAAATGAGAAGAATATACAGCTTCATCCTATTTCAATGTGTTGTTGGAACGTAGCGTCACTTAAAATAACGCATTTCATTGCGTTGTTGTTTTGCATCTGACATTTAAAATGACGTCTCAACGGTTATAAAGGTGTTTTTTGGCATTTACTGATTGAATTGGGGTTTTAAGACGCACCAACACATGAAAAGGTTATATGGCGCCTAACAGGCATGAACATGCCAGGCTCATCTTCCATGTACATCGAGACAAAATATGGAAAATGGGCCTAGAACCTTCTCACCCTGCCACTGCTCTTTTTGGCGTTTAAAAATGACGTCAGAGGTTTATATAGCTTTTTTCAGACCACCCCAACAAACAATCAACATTGAGTATTTTAATAAACCATGTTAGATTGCGCTATAATATTTTACGAGCTTTTTATGAAGGTATCTCGTAAAAGGATCATACCTGAAAGCCTTCTGAGATCCTACAGATATCGCATGTCCACTCGAGGTGATACAAACTTCCAGGTCAAGTTACTCTAGTAATAATCCTATTTCATTAATGTCGTCTATTAACAAATAACAATATCAAAGAAAGTCTTTACAACAAAGTCAAAACAGCTCAACTAAACAAGAGGTCAATGACCTTGAAGCTCTACTGATTGATTTTGATTTCAGGAAGTAGTCGCTACAAACTTGTTTTTTGAAAATTTATTTTTAGCCATGGCAGCCATCTTGAATTTCTGGCCGACCTGAAATTTTGCTAGGATCAATTAGACATCAAGAGCAACATTCCTGTGAAGTTCATGAAAATCCGTCAAGTAGTTTCAGAGGAGTAGTCGCTACAAGTTTTCATTATATAATTCATGTAAACAAAGATGGCCGCTGACAGCCATGTTTAACATCGAATCAAAATGATTTTTGACAAGGACCAACATCATGTAATGCTGATCATTTTAGAAAAAGTCCCATATCAATATCACTTATAGTTTTCAAGAAGTAGTCGCTACAAACTTGCATTTTGAAAATCTATTTTTAGCCATGGCGGCCATTGAATTTCCGGCCGACCTGAAATTTTGCTAGGATCAATTAGACATCAAGAGCAACATTTCTGTGAAGTTTCATGAAAATCCGTCAAGTAGCTTCAGAGAAGTAGTCGCTACAAGTTTTCATTATATAACTCTATGTAAACAAAGATGGCCACTGGCAGCCATGTTTAATGTCGAATCAAAATAATGTTCGACTCGGATAACCATCATGTCATGCTGATCATTTTAGAAAAAGTCCCATATCAATATCACTTATAGTTTTCAAGAAGTAGTCGCTACAAACTTATTTTTTAAAAATCTATTTTTAACTGTGGCAGCCATCTTGAATTTCTGGCCGATCTGAAATTTTGCTAGGATCAATTAGACATTAAGAGCAACATTCCTGTAAAGTTTCATGAAAATCTGCCAAGTAGTTTCAGAGGAGTAGTCGCTACAAGTTTTTACTATATAACTCTATGTAAACAAAGATGGCCGCTGGCAGCCACGTTTAACGTCGAATCAAAACGATTTTTGATAAGGACCAACATCATGTCATGCTGATCATTTTAGAAAAAGTCCCATATCAATATCACTTACAGTTTTCAAGAAGTAGTCGCTACAAACTTGTATTTTGAAAATTTATTTTTAGCCGTGGCGGCCATCTTGAATTTCCGGCCGACCTGAAATTTTGCTAGGATCAATAAGACATCAAGAGCAACATTCCTGTGAAGTTTCACGAAAATCCGTCAAGTAGTTTCAGAGGAGTAGTCGCTACAAGTTTTCATTATATAACTCTATGTAAACAAAGATGGCCGCTGGCAGCCATGTTTAACGTCAAATCAAAACGATTTTCGACAAGGACCAACATCATGTCATGCTGATCATTTTAGAAAAAGTCCCATATCAATATCACTTATAGTTTTCAAGAAGTAGTCGCTACAAACTTGAATTTAAAAAATCTATTTTTAGCTTTGGCGGCCATCTTGGATTTCACATCAACATGAATTTTTGCTAGGATCAACTAGACTTCATGGGCAACATTTCTGTAAAGTTTTATGAATATCCATCCAGTAGTTTCAGAGGAGTAGTCGCTACAAATAAAAGTTAACGGACGGACGGACGGACGGACGACGGACACCGCACCACAGCATAAGCTCTGCTGATCTCTGATCAGTAGAGCTAAAAACGATTATTTAACAAGTTCCTCATCGTATCTGTTGAGTCACACTTCCACATCATTGCCATACATCGGCTAGTAACAAATTAAGGCTGAATCTCAACCTAACAAAGCCAAAAAAGTTGTCTTTAAAACACGAAAATAAAAAAAGTCACTCTTTTTTCACAATCTCTTAAAAAAATCACTCTCTTTCAGATAATCAAATAATGATGGTAATCTATGATTTTAACAATATAATATCACGGATCAAGATTGCTTAAAATTGCTAAAAATAGATTTCTTTCGTACCAATGATTTTGTCCGAAAACAGATCAAGAATCTATTGAATTTGATTGTGCTTCTATTGTTCAATGGCACGATATTTTCGTCTTATTGTGTGACGTCAATATCGATCTGTGCTATTGGCTTGCCAGTGACACGATTTTATATACGTGTGAACTTCTGGATCTCCGTGAAGTGCTTGTAAAAACTTTCACATGTTTGATGTAATAGTTAAATTACAAATCCATCAGAAAAGAAAGATTAACTTGGCAGTCATTGTATAGTTCCATCTCTGGACAATACCTTACACTGTCAACAATAATAATCCTATTCTTGCACCCTTTTCTCGATTTTGAAAAGCACCACATGATTTACACAGACGTCTTACAGGTGCTACACGTGGCAACATGCCAATTTCAGTTTTTACTGTCACAGGTGTCAACATGTCAGTTTCTCACAATTTCAGGCTGCTTACACCATTCCAGCTGGTTTCTTCCCTCCGTGGAACTCTTCAATACACAGGTGACAACTCCAGTTACCTAGCAACAGAACAGTGCACACATTTTAATATAATACTATTTACATAATTATTCATCTCACAAAGGCGTGACTTTTTCAAAGACAAAAGTTACGTGGCACGAATGGTTACCGGTAACTCTGTTTTGTATTGAGAGATTAGGTACAAGCTCGAAGACTGTCCATTCCTAGAAATATAACTGCAACAATTTTGTACAGTAAATAGTTCATATAGACTGCATGCATTCTATGCACGTTGAATAACTTGTGAATAAATATTGCAGTGAATGTTGCTTAAAGGCTCATCAAAACATAAGTACATGTTTTTTAGAGCCGCCACAGATAGAGAGGAAGGAAACCTAGAAATCTGACCTACTCTTACAAATGAATAGTTTCCTGTGGTTCTTTAACAGGATGTAGGATAGATTCGGATACATAAAACAGCCCGGTTTTGTTTCCACATTTGACGGGTGGGGGCTAAGATTATAAGAATCTTTCACGGGTATCCGGTGCAGATAGGGAAATCCAATCCGAGGTATAAGTATTTTACGTTTTGCATGTTTCCTGCATACTGGATGTTGGTGCACATGTGAATTTTATCTCGACCCTAGGGTGAGATGGAAATATCTAGCCCCGGTAAAATGACGGATATCCTTGTCAGGTATGCAAGAAAAGTGTCTTCCCCATAGGGACATACGGACAAAACTCTGTGGAGCCGGTGAAGCTTGAAAATGGGTCCTCCAGTTTCCAGTCCACCATGCTATCCACTGGGCCACGCCAGCTATCCTTGAGAACAATATAATTCTACGTTCAAAGGGAGTTTACTGACCTTCGGGAGCCTCCGAGAGTGGGGGGTTGAGGCAGTACATGTGGTATCCACGGTCACAGTCGTCACAAAACAACAGCTGCTCCTGTACAAATATATAAACAGGCTTTATATACACAATTTTCATGTACACAGGCATGAACTTTTCGAGATGAAATAAAGCATTTTCGAACACTTTGTTTGACAAGACATTTTTTCAATGGAATTGAAAGTTGTATGCATCACATTTGCTAGTTATACCTCTTAAATGTAAATGGCCATCAGACTGAGTGGCAGATCCCTCAACCAAAGTTCTAACCCTAAATTATGACTTCAACTGTAGTACTATTAGTTATATCCCTCTGCGCTATACGACATCCTGTTCTTGCATACAGATAGGAGCAGACCTCCGCTTTGCTTTGGTACATTTATCTATCCTGGTCTGACGGCCTGGTCTACAAACTTGCATGTCATCAACACCATGCAATATGTGTCAAATGAGTCAAATATACTTACGTCATTCTCTGACGTGCCACACAGTCCACAAGATTTACACTCGATACACTGCCACGGATATTTCTTCACCGACACCGTCATGTTGTCCGTGAACTGGAGGACATGTTGGATGGCCTATAACAAGGAACAACATCAGTGTGTGTTTGTGACTAATCCTTACACAGCATATAGGTTATTTAGAACTGCTCACATATGGATGTTGTGTATATAGATGAATCCGAAATAAACCTACTCTTACTGTTTATTATTTTACATACCTGAAGAGTCAAAGCCAATACAATGGACTGCCCAATTATTGGCAATTCATGTCCCTGACTGACAGACAAGGCAGCGGGAGATAATTGACACATTCAAGGTAACAAGTGCAGTGTTCCGGAGCTGGGTCTCGTCTGAAACCTGTAAACCTTACAAGGCAGATTCACTATGCTAACCACAAGATCGCTGCAGCAATATTGACTGTATAATGTTTAGTACATGTATCAACAATCCATTTTTAAATTAAAAAAACACTTATATTGCAGTAAGCAGTCGGGTGATACTCTTTTATAAAAGCATGTGAATTGTGAGAACAGTTGTGTTTCCTCATTGATGGATACCAGTAGATTCAGTTGGTCCTAACATCCACATGGGTACCAGTAGGACCTAACATCCACATGGGTACCAGTTTATGCAGCTAGGTATAACATCTACATGGGTACCATTATATGTAGCTAGGCCTAACATCCACATGGGTACCAGTATATGTAGCTAGGCCTTACATCCACATGGGTACCAGTATATGTAGCTAGGCCTAACATCCACATCGGTACCAGTATATGCAGCTAGGTCTAACATCCACATGGGTACAAGTAAATGCAGCTAGGCCTAACATCCGCATGTGTACCAGTTTATGCAGCTAGGCCTAACATCCACATGGGTACCAGTATATGCAGCTATGCCTAACATCCACATGTGTACCAGTATATGCAGCTAGGCCTAACATACACATGGGTATCAGTATATGCATCTAGGCATAACATTCACCTGGGTACCAGTATATGTAGGCGAAACATCCACATGGGGACCAGTATATGCAGCTAGGCCTAACATCCACATGTGTATCCGTATATGCATCTAGGTCTAACATCTACATGGGTACCATTATATGTAGCTAAGCCTAATATCCACATGTGTACCAGTATATGTAGCTAGGCCTAACATCCACATGGGTACCAGTATATGTAGCTAGGTCTAACATCCACATGGGTACCAGTATATGCAGCTCAGGCCTAACATCCGCATGGGTACCAGTATATGTAGGCAAAACATCCACCATGGGTACTAGTATATGCAGCTAGCCTAACATCCACATGGGGACCAGTATACGAAGGCCAAACCTCCACATGGGTACCAGTATATGCAGCTAGCCTAACATCCACGTGTACCAGTATATGAAGGCCAAACATCCACATGAGTACCAGTTTATGCAGCTAGGACTAACATCCACATGGGTACCAGTATATGTAGCTAGGCGCTAA